>SRMA01026568.1:0-159494 GCA_007224835.1 Danionella cerebrum
GGCTCATAAGACGCACCGGCACATAAGACGCACCCAATTTTAAAAGAGGAAGATCTAGAAAAAAAAGATTCTGAACCAAATGCTGTTGTAAAATATTTTATATCAACTGTGTAAAAGTTAACAGCCAAACATGTAACATGAACAGACAGTAAACAGTAAAGTAACAAAAAAAAAGGCTGTAATGTTTTTCTTTGCCCCCACTCATCATTCTAAAGTTCACCATTCGTTATCACCATCACTGTTCCAGTGCAACATTGCCCCCACATTAGTAATACCGTAATAGCCAGTAACATTGTCACTACATTACTACTAATAGCCAGTAACATTGTCACTACATTACTAATAATATCTAGTAAGATTGCCCCCACATTAGTAATAATACAGTGGTTCTCAAAACTTTTTTAGTCGAGCCCCCCTGTAATCAAACACTCCCTAATTGCAGAACATGTTACTTACGTTTGTTATCTCGTATGTACATGTGTGAGATGTACCGTTGAGAGATGATTTGAGTTTGAGTTTATTAAAAAAGAGTTTAGGTCATTGAGAGCGTTTTGTTTACCTCACGCGAGCGAGAGAGAGAGAGATAGAGAGCGAGCGCTGGAAAAAAGCGTATGCTTTTTGTTCTAATATAAATCCTTTTGATTTTTGTCAGCTTATGAAAACCCAAATAACTCCAAAGGATCAAACTGTCCAAGATTGTGAAACTGTCCAAGTGAATGTTTAGCGGAAATAAAACCCTCACAGACTGAAGACGATGCTTATCGATCATCATCTTATCGTCAGGCTCAAAAAACATAGCAGACAAACTATGAGCTGTGCCCATTTCACATCTTGAAATGTATTTTAGCGTGAGAAAACGGGTTTGTAGCGTGAGAGATCACTCAAATGCGAGAGTCAGCTGATCTCTGTAGTTTCGCTCGTGACGTAAGTATGGATGCGGATGCCAAAGGCATTATGGGAAATGTAGTTTTTCCCCCCGTTTTCGTTACGTCCGCGCAATGGTAGAGATGGGCGATGACGTCAGCGCGCAGCGCTTGGTAAACAAATATGGCCGCGGCTTCGGCCTAGCTCCGGAGCTCCGGAGCTCTTACACCTCTCATACGGCCGTTACCGGACTTCGCGGCGGTTTGCATTCGCTTCATAAGACGCACCAACTTTTCCCCCTCAGTTTTGGGGAAGAAAAAGTGCGTCTTATGAGCCGAAAAATACGGTATATATTTTTTCACATTAGATGCAGTCTTATACAATATTTCCACTAAGGTTCATGTTCTGGGTTACTCATTAATATTTGATTGGCAAAGGCAATTTCATGTATAAATGACCAACCAGACACCGTTTCAATACCTCTTCACAGACACAGTTTCATTCATTTTCCAACCCGCTTATTCCCTTTTTGGGGTCACCGGTGCCTATCTCCAGCACGCATTGGGCAAGAGGCAGGGGTACACCCTGGACAGGTCGCCAGTCCATCGCAGGGCAACATTCACTCACAAATTCACACCTCATGGGAATTTTGATTATTCAATTAACATAACCGCATGTTTTTTTGGGATTGTGGGGGAAACCGGAGTACCCGGAGGAAACCCACGCAAGCATCGGGAGAACATGCAAACTCCTTCCAAGAAGGTCACCGGTCGCCTCAAACCGGCAACCTTCTGACAGCACTACCCACTGCACCACCGTGCCGCCCTTGCTATATTATCTTTTATTAATAAACGCCATCTGTTGCTGTGTTCTTTTCAACCTGTCTCCAGTGTCTCTACTTTAAATAAAAAGGAACTTTTTCCATCACACTAGTCTCTCCAGGAGAATTTTGTGGTAACGTGGGTTTTGTTGTAAAAACCGGGTGATATTCCCTTGCTCAAAATGGTGGTTTTTTTAAAGATTTTCCCCTCGAGCTCAATAGTGGCGTGCATGTTGTACTGTAACAGGGGACTGGGCAGATTGATCAATAACTGTTAAAAAAGGGCAACAAATATGTAGGTTGGTTACATTTGTTTATTTAAAAATTCTGTTTTTATTTAAGATAAAAAAATTCAGTTTTTCTAGTAAGAATAGAGCAGTTACAATACAGAAAACTCAACCAGCGGGCTCATAAATGAATAACTTGTTACCAACTACACTAAAGTATAACTAAACATTTCTTAGAGTTTTTGGGGACATATCAATGGTATTTCTATCTGACTATGTTCAAAGTCTACTTCATACATTTGTCATCATAAAGGAAATGCTCAACTTCCTGTGGCAAACGAGCATAGAAACCAAACATACACCAACACTGAACACACTTCAATGTGTTTTTTTCTTTGAGGAAACTTTAAAATAAGAAAGGGAATGACATTGTAAATTGCTCATATTGAAAACATTTAAAAAAGAATTTAAAGAGGAATAGTGAATAAAGCAAACATTTACTGCATCTTAACTGTTAAAAATAAATAAGTTACACGCCCTCTATAATGTGCACATGAGTATCAAGTAAAAGCATGGAAAAACACTCAACACACACATTCAAAACAGACCAGATTAGGTTTAAGTATTTGAATACTTTTGAGTGAATAATTTCTTTTTTATTCTCTGAGCTAAACTCCTCCTCTTGAACCGCCCAGTATGAACAGTTTGACTGTTTTTCTTTCATTCTATCTGTCATTCAGCACTCATACAACACAGCTTCGGGGCTATGGGAAATTTCTGTTGCAAGAGAAGGTAAGGCAACTTTTTCTATGTAAGGGTGATTAAGGGTTTGTTAATCTGATATTTAGTTTCCAGACCAACACAATATAGACAATATTTGAGATATATGTATTTTTGTTCTTTATAGCTGAATTATTAGGGGGAATTATGTACACAATAGGGCTTTTATAATTCATTGATTAATAAGCTCTAACAGAGTATATGAGACAGTTTTCCCCATTATCATCCAGATGAGTTTTATTTTGATAGGTTAATAATGTTGAAAATATTTATATAAAAGAACAGACAGTACAACCACTGAGCACTGGTGTGTGTAGGTTTACGAAAGTCGGAAACAATAATAATAATATATTATTGTTAATAATAATAATAATATATTTTGTATAAACCATTCATATTAACCTTTATATTAACCCTTCACATTGTGACGCTAAATACTTGGTTAAATAATATCTCTCAATAAATTAAAATGCTGCTCACAGTGCACACACGCACGCACACACACACAAAAATCTTTGACTGTTGGTTTGACTGGTCCATTAAGTAACAATGCATCCTGACTTTTTTTATCCCCAGAAGGAATAAAGCTGCAGGGGCTGGTGAGAGAATTAATTATTTATATGATTTAAAATATAGTTCCTTCATTTATGCACTATGGTTATGGTTTCATTTCTGTTTTACCTAGAAAATATCAGTGACACATCATCAGATTCAAGGGTAAGGATGCAAATAATTCTTTTCTTCATCTTCTTATCTGCTTGTTCCCTTTTGGGGTTGCAGGGGTTTGAGGCAGCCTGGACAGGTCACAATCATAGGGGAAACAAAAAAGCCTCTGTATTTATTACACATTGAAAGCTTACTACTAAAAAGTTTGACCTATTAAAAGTAATTATTTTCAAATTAAAAGTACTAGATTTGTAAATGAGTAGACTCAAGATTTCTAAATTATTAGATATTTCTTGAGTTGTTTCTGAGGATCGTAGTCCTGCAAACTTTAGTTCTGAATCTGCTTCAGTAGCTGAACACCAGTAGCTTTAAGAACCTGATCTGGTGTTTCATGAAGATTGAAGCTGAACTGTGCTGTGTGGGAAGCTCAGTTCCATGGACCAGCCTTGTATTGCAAGCATTTCTGTTGAGTTTACCGGAGTAGAAGTCACTCAGCGGTGGTGAAGAGCAGGCCAGACGAGCACGGGCTCCGGATAGCATGTGGGGAAGTACCGTATTTTTCGGCTCATAAGACGCACCGGCACATAAGACGCACCCAATTTTAAGAGAGGAAGATCTAAAAAAAAGATTCTGAACCAAATACTTGTGTAAAATATTTTATATCAACTGTGTAAAAGTTAACAGCCAAACATGTAACATGAACAGACAGTAAACAGTAAAAGTAACAAAAAAAAGGCTGTAATGTTTTTCTTTGCCCCCACTCATCACTCTAAAGTCCACCATTCGTTATCACCATCACTGTTCCAGTGCAACATCATCTTATCATCAGGCTCAAGAAACAGATCACAGATAAACTATCAGCTGTGCCCATTTCACATCTTAAAATGTATTTTAGCGTGAAAAATCGGGTTTGTAGCGTGAGAGATCACTCAAATGCGAGAGTCAAAAGCAGTTTCGCTCGTGAGTATGGATGCGGAAGCACCGCTGCGGCTACCGTAGCCAAGGCATTATGGGAAATGTAGTATTTTCCCCCCGTTTTCGTTACGACCGCGCTATGGCAGAGATGGGCGATGACGTCAGCGCGCAGCGCTGGGTAAACAAATATGGCCGCGGCTTCGGCCTAGCTCCGGAGCTCTTACGCCTCTCATACGGCCGTTACTGGAATTCGCGGCGCTCTGCATTCGGTCGATAAGACGCACCAACTTTTTCCCCTCAGTTTTGGGGAAGAAAAAGTGCGTCTTATGAGCCGAAAAATACGGTAGTTCCGTGGGCCCTCACCCTGCTCAGTCTAATAGCGCATGGGTTTCCAGACCGCTTGTGCATCCACCATGCTTTGGACTCAGAGTTTACTGGATCCATTTAATCCATTTACAAATAAGCATTTCTCTTATTTTTTTAAAACATCCACAAACTCATTAAAATTACATTAAAAAGTAAAACATATTAACACGTCAAAAAATACAAACTACAATCTGTTGCTCCCCCACAGAAAAATAAAATGATTTTGCTCTATCCATGTTCATCGTTGTTGAATAAAGACAGTTGATGAGCTGCTTCATGGTTTCAACTGAGCCAGATTGAAGAGTTCTGGTTAAAACCAATCCGGTAATACTGTGTTTGTTAAGCCACATTCAAGGTACAGGCCCCTAAGCTCTTTTGAGAGAGCATGAGATATTTTTCTTCTGCTGTGGAGTTTTAAGGGACTTGTAGCTGATTCTCTGGGAGAATGCTGAGTCATGTCTGAAGACATTAACTTTTGCGAAAGATGATTAATTTATGTGATCTCTCACGCCTAAAGAGAGACTGGTCTGCCCCCAAAAGTAGAGTCAGGGTTGGCTCTCAAGACCCTTTTTGTTTTGTTTACTAGGCCCAGTATTTTGTTATCCACAGTTTTCTTTTCTTGTGTTTATTTAGGTTTTGTTTGTGGTGTCTGCACATCTGCATTCATTGGAACTATTCCTCATCAGAGTTCTTTTCGACACAGTGCCTGAACCTCGGGTCTGACATTATCACAATCCCATAGACACATCTGCTAGACATGCTATGTTTTATTTCTGATCAACAGACACATGATGTCCTCTATGCTACCATCAACCACTCAAGTCTCCAGAATCCGGGAACAGCTTTACAAACAGCAGTGGACAATGACTGTGATTATTCAGATGTAAAGCTGCAGGAGACAGAAGGCATGGGTCGTAGGCAGAATAGCTCTGAAGACTGCTCAGATGAATATGTGCTCATGGCATAAACTCACAAGCAAACAACTTTGAGGGCTTATTTATTTTTAATGGGTTCCTATTCACATATTTAATAGGAATTAGGAATTTTTATTTTGTCTGAACACTTTAGATTTTGGTTAAAAATTTTGTTCTCCATTATTTTTTTCCAGTTAAAAAATGTGAATTTCTAAACTGTATTTCTTTTCTCACTGCTTTTGGTTTGTTGTGGAATTATTGTGTAATGTAATTAAAAAAATTTTTACAAAAAAAGATGCGGTTGTACTAAAAAATATATTAAAGGTATATTTTTTATTAAAAACTATTTTAAAGGTAATTTATTAGAGCACATTTTAAAATAGCCAAAAATGTACACAAAGGGCCCCAGACTCCTGAGACAATGCAACAATGATAAAACTTGAAGTTGAAGAGCAATTTGAAGCAAATTTGCAGTTTGAAGGCAGGCAATGATCAAATTTAAAGATGTTCTCAAATTCTCAAAGTCGTAAACAACAAGCTGCGAGTCAGACTCAAGGAGAGGGTTTTGAAACCAAGGTGGTTCAGTCTTCATCAGGAAGTCATGTGTGCCCATGTACATCGCTCAATGGCGGCTTCCATGAGAGCTCTACGGTGGCTATAAAACAGTCCAATGTAATCATATGTTCCCGAGCATTTAAGACAAGTCAGAGGTATTGATGATGTTAAAACTGTCCATCTCACGGAAGCAGATGGGCTAACTCCTTCACATAAAAAGATCATATTATTCCTGTTCTTGGTTCTCTTTAACATTTCATTTCAGACTGTTCTAAAGCAAAACCTCTATTCTGTCTGCTGTTTGACAAGCTTCTGGAAAAAAAAAAACAAGAAGGAAATGTAAGAAAAAGCCACGCAAATTCTCAGTGAATGTGTAACAAGCTCCAGATACTGGCTCACAAGCTGCTGGCGTGGAGTGAGTTGCACCCTCTCTGTATGCCCAGTGCCCTGGATTCTTGTCGCGATGGGACACCCCACTCAGTGTGAGCGTACAGGCCTCTCAGAGACTCTCTGTCATTCTGATCATGCCCAGGGGACCTAACTTGCCATGGTTGGCATAATTCCTCTTCTGCTCAACAATGGCCTCACTCTGGTAGTTGCATACATCATCTGTCTCAAAGGAACGGAGAGATTTTTCATCCACACC
Source organism: Danionella cerebrum (assembly GCA_007224835.1). Taxonomy (NCBI): domain Eukaryota; kingdom Metazoa; phylum Chordata; class Actinopteri; order Cypriniformes; family Danionidae; genus Danionella; species Danionella cerebrum. The sequence continues at coordinate 6,754 of SRMA01026568.1, forward strand.
TACCGTATTTTTCGTCATATAAGACGCACCCAGTTTTAAATGAGGAAGATCTAGAAAAAAAAAGATTCTGAACCATATACTGTAGCAAAATTTTGTATATCAACTGTGTAAAAGTTAACAGCAGTTTAAGAACAATTATATGCCAAACATGTAACATGAACAGTCAGTAAACAGTCAAAGTAACAAAAAAAGGCTGTAATGTTTCATACCTGCTCCTTACGATCGACGAGCAGAGACGACTCCGGAGTGTGATGGGAATTTTCCTATGCAATACTACCATCTAGTGGTCATTTAGAGAAATGTAATTTGAGAAACTGGGAGGGGGGGGCTGTTCACTCTGCTTCAAGGGCTTCTGAACCAACCTGAAATCATCACGGGGGACAGGTTCAGTGCTTTTGGGTGTCTGACCAAATCTACTAAACCGGGTCCCTACACCGGGAGCAGCCCGTTGCTCTCACAACTCTCTGTCAAAGTGAAGCAAATTCTCAGAGGGGTTTCCAAAACAACGTAAAGGAGACGCTGAACAAGGACCCGTACAATCTTCACCCTGTGCTACATTTTTTTACTTTATTTCTTTGTCTTTTTCTTTCTCTCTTTTTTCTTTCAACACTCTCTTACTTTTGTACATTTGTTGGATATATTTGGAGGAAAAAGTGTCCTAATGAAAGAGTTTTTACATGGTGTAACAAGTCAAAGTCAAGAAAATCAAGGATTGACTTCTGGCTCACTTCCAGCGATCTTAAAAGCTATGCTGATGTTAACATTCTCCTAACCCCCTTAACTGACCACAAGGCTATCCAAATTCATTTTTCTTTACTCCCCTTTGACACAAGGAAGAATAGAAATCATTATATTAAAAAATCTGTCTTAAGGAATAACCTCAACCAGGGTGGACTAAATTTCCTTGATTTTACCACAATAAACAGTACTTAAAGGATTCTACCTCAATCTGGAATATTATCTCACATCAAATCTTTTCTAATCTGGGTGGTTTAGAATTCCTGCTTCTATGTAACTATAATATTGACCAAATTCCTCTCTTTTTAATTTTCTGAAAATGCTAAAAATGGTTTTAGCCCGGTCTCTTAAATATAAGCACCACTTTTCTCCCAAGAGTTATTTTACTTGGAACAACAAGGACATAATTGGTTCAGGAATGGGATTATACAAGTGAGTCAACTTTTCAATGATGAAAAGAAATTGTTTTCATACGATGAGATTCTAAAATGTTACAAAATTCCTGTAACACCTAAACAATTTGCCATTGTTTTTGATGCCATTCCATCAGGTGCTATTATGATCTACAAGGGTTACTCATTTCCAATGGCTATTGAGACTCTGTCGCTTAACCCAATGGATACACCCAAGGGGAAACTATGTTTTCAATCAATGTCCAAAAGAATCAATGTCAAAATCCGTACTTTATTCCAATCCAGTTGAATTTCAGTTCCACGTGCTATTTCTGCCTGGAACAGGATTGTCCAAAAATTGTGTTGGGAAAAGATATGGTCCCTTGCTAATAAGTATATTTTGGTAAACAAAGTCAAAGAAATTTTCTTTTAAAATCCTCCATCGTTGTTACGCTGTCAAGTCTTTCTTAATAAGGTTCAAAAATGACATTGATGTTTTTTGTAAATCACACCCGGAGACTCTCTACCATCTGTTCTGGACTTGTGAACACACTCGAAATCTTCGGAGAAATATCTCTCATTTCATACAGAGTTTTATTCATAACTCTTTTTCGTTATGTTTTGAAAATGTGCTTTTTGGTTTCACAAAATATGAACCAGAATGTGAAAATGAGTATTATATCTGTAACTTAATAATTCTACATCCACAAGTGCAAAGGGATAAAATGAGAACTATATTCTGTGTTTTCAAAAAAGAAGTAGAATTTTATGTGTCAACTATTTCTACCTCTTCAAACAAAAAAGCTGTGAAAACCTCATCTCTGTGCTTCAAGTTTAAGATATTTTTATAATGCATATATTCTCAATTTTTCTTATGACATTGGTATTTCGTTTATCCCCTGGTGCTTTTCTTTTTTTCCCCTTCTTTTCTTAATTTTTTTGTTCTAAATTGGTTCATACTTTTTGACTCTTGTCTTTTGTATCTTTCTATTGTATCTTATGTACTGCGTGTAATTCTTACTGTAAATGAAAAGTTCTCAATAATAAAAAAAAAGACACCAGTAAATTAGGCCTAATAGTTTACAGTGATGCAGAATTGCAGATTGGGCATCAGAGGGGGCAGACAGACATAGTATTTCTGGGTATACAGTGGTACCCTGAGATACGAATACCTCGAGTTACGAAATGTTCGAGATACGAAAGGGAATACGAACTTGCGGGAAATTTTTTGCTGCGAGATACAAACAATTACAAACATTTCTGCTCTATTTTCCACTTGCTTGTCTCACATCGCGCTATATATATAAATATATATATATATATAGTTGGGAATACCTTTGGGAGTTATCTATTATTTCCTGGATATGATTAGTTGATGAAGAATAATGTTTATTTCTATGTTCCAGAACACATGCATCCAAGATGTTTCTGTGGTAAAACTTGTGTGAACTGCATTAAACCTTTGATTGAAATCAACTGAATAGTCCTGTGTTCTTCTGACCGACACACAGTGGGAAAGCTGGAATTACAACCTCACCTTATACAGTCCAACATAATAAATTACAGTTAATCATTATCTTATAAACATTCCCTTTTGGGGTCACGGGGGTCTGCCGGTGCCTATCTCCAGCACACATCGGGCGAGAGGCAGGGGTACACCCTGGACAGGTCCATTGCACTCATTAATATTTATTTATACGAATATGAGAAATGAGTGAAAAACAAGAGCGCCGGTCTCTGTGTGTCTTTGCCCAAGAACATCAATCACATTAAACGAAGATGAACGTTTCACTTATAAAAGAGAGAAAAAAAAGGTTTAATTTCAAACCGTGAGCAGCATTATCATTCAATAATTTTTGACTGATTACATTTGGTATTTTCGTGGTGTTTGTGTGTTGAAAGGCAGCAGTTGTTTAAAAGTCGTCAGTCCGTTGCATTTATTCTCTTAAATAATCGAATGTACAATTTAAAAAGGTTCAAGTACAATAATCATTTACTCTGAACAGTTTTATATTTAATATTTAGGACCACAGTTATAATCACAAGGAACAAGTTCATATTAAAGGATTTAACCAATGACAAAACCCCATCATCCCCTTTAAATTAGGGGACCTCGAAACTCTCCTGGACAGTTGTTGGGTGAGGATCTCAAGAATATGTTCATTTTGCAAACCAGCGCGCTGATAAATCTTATCCACCACTTTGTTAAATGAATAAAACTTGTGAACCTGGATTCCATCTGAGAGCGATTATTGAACCTGGGGGAAAATAAGGGGAATTTTCCAACAACAATGGCTTCAGTAACTCCACAACTACTAATGATTTTAGCCATGTTTTCATAGTAAATGCTGTAAAATACAGATATTTTGTTCCACTTAATATTTAATTATTTATACAAAATAATCCCATCCAGTTTCTAAGATTCAGGGTGGTTCATCACAAAGCAATAACAACGGAACACAACAGACTTTTTTCTAATTACTTTATTTGATACAATTTCTAATAATTCTCATCAAATTTGTGGTCAATTTAGTGTCACCAATCCACCTGATGTGCATGTCTTTAGACTGTGGGAGGAAACCGGAGTCCCCGGGGAAAACCCACACAGACACGGAGAGAACGTGCAAACTCCACTCAGAGAGGCTCCTCCAGGAGCTTTGTATCTGAGCAGCCCCGGTGATAACCACCAAGGCTCCGTGCTGCCCATCAGCTACCGTAGCCAGGCTCCCGTCATGTTTTGTCACGGACCTGCGCAAAAAGGGAGAGAAAGAGCCGTTTGAGCCAAGCTGTCTGGGTTCATCATTTGAACAACTTCTAAAGTGGCACATACCATGTGATCTCTTGTTATCGTCTGTGTGGTCACTGTCAGGATCCGCTCTAGAAATAGATTTGGAACGACGAGGCTGTGGAGAGTCAGAAACTACTAGGCAGGAACAGAGTTAAATCTGATTCTGTTAGAATTTCTTTACAAACACTGGCGATAGGGATGTTATCTATAACAGAAGCCCCGCCTTGATTCTCAGATATATACGGCGTCCCACCTCAGACATTCAGTGGAGACCAGAACCTGGTTACTCCTCGTTTTTTATCTGTTTTCTAAGTTTTAGTTTAAATAAAAACAATGTTTTTATATCATGTTTGTACCTTTACCTCCTACCTTTACACAAAACAATAATGTGTGGAGAACCTGCAAAAAAACAAACATTCCTTCAGTTTTGAATCATTGAATCAACTTGACAAACATTTACTTCAAAAACCTTTTAAAGGTAGCAATCAAAAACAGTGATGGAACTCAATCAAATCTTTTTTCACAGCGATTACAATACTGATGTGAAAATATCACATACCCGTGACATCACACTTACCGTGAGGGTGATGTGGTTCCCCAAGGAGAACAGCATTAGATCTGAAACGAGTAACAACAGTCTTGTGTGAGTTAAATACAACTGTACTGTAACGTGGATGTGTGCCAGTCATTTGTGGTGGTTAGGAGGTGCTTCTCTTCACTGCCATCATACCTGCTGGAGCACCCAGCGGTGCAAGGAGCTCATCCAGCGGTGCCGTGAGATCTGTGAAAGTGTCAGGCGTTCCTCTGGTCGTCGTTTCAGACACTTTCCGATCAGATCTTTACATTCTGTTAAGAGACAACGGGTGAACCAAAGCAAATGTACTGTATACAGCTGAAAATTCAAATATGATTTAAAAAATCCTGAAGCTCCACACTTCAAATATTTAAACCTTCATTTAAATCCCATTAGGATCATGGTTCAGTTGTGATTTGTCTGCAATATAATATTAATGGATCTGATCACTTACTGCCATCAAGTGAAGGCGGCACCCAATATTGTCCGGCAAAGACGTCTTTGACCAAAAGGAACGGCGGACGTCCCATAAGCATCGTGAATAACAGAACACCCAAGGACCAGACATTTGTTGGAATGGCATAGTATCTGGGCATCCCAAAGGCCTCTGGTGGCTGGAAATGAGCGGCACCTGTCAACAAAGTAAGATGTTTCATATTTATATTCTACAATAAAAGCCCTCAATAAATATACGCCACGATACACAAAACAAAGTTTTTTTTTTAGAAATACATTTTAAAACTGTCCAAACCTTGAGTAATTAATGCTACAAATATTTTTATCATGATTCAACTGAAGGCTTTTCCACAGATTTACAAATGAATTCAGTATGAATTTGCATTTTAGAATATTCGTACTTTATTTGAAGCTTTAAGTTTGTATATCGTTTAGATTTTCACTCTGAACCGCACATTCTCATGCAAACTCACCGCTATTGTCTGAATGAAAGTGGAATGAAAAAATGTAAGGATTTTTTTAAAAACAATAACTTACAGATTCTCTCTCTGGATCAAACTGAATGGTTAGACACTTTAATTTCGACGAAAAGGAAAATAAATGTGAACTGAACACAAAATGCTGACTCACCAGTATAAGTTCTGCTGTCATATCCATTGTTATCCAGCAGTCGTGCAGAGCTGAAGTCGATCAGCTTGACCTGTAGAGGGCAGAGTTGGATAAAGTGCAGTAAAGTACAGCTAATGAGGGAAATATTTACTCATGTCATTATTACTACCCACCTTTGGTTTGGGGTTCGTTGTGTTCACCAGAACGTTCCGCAGGTTGATATCATGATAAAAAATCTTTCGCTTGATGCAGTGCATCACAGCCTTAACCACCTGCCGCATTATAATGTAAGCCACATCCTCTGACACACCGTTCTCCACGCTGATGAACTCTTGGAGTGACACGCATGGTTGAGGGTACTCCAGAACAATAGACAAGGAGTCTCCTCTGTCGAACCATTCATACATGTCGATCACGTAAGGGCAGACTGGACGCCGCCGCAGCATCACCAGCAGTGCCACCTCTCGATACAGAGGTTTGGGATGGCCAGGCTGGAGAGGGAGCAGAGAAGTAGCAAACGGTCAGAAGCTGTTTATTTCAGAGAAGTCCAGCAATCACTTTACTTATCGTTGATGGGAAATAGAGGGTGCGTAAACATTATGGTTGTTATAAAAAAAATTCATAATAGTTTAAAGCTGCTTTTACCGGGTACTGGATCATACAAGGTCAACAAAGGTATGCAGCAAGGGACCAAAAACTACCCACAGGCCATGCCCACACAAACACAAGTTTCTTTTGAAGACACATTGCATACAAAGAATTGCATCCACACGAGCACGCAACACCCCTGAAAACACTGTAAATATTCTACAAAACCAAGTGCCCTTTTTAAAACGCGAATTCAGCATTGAGCAAAAACACAGGCGGGTGATCAAACAGGATACATAAGTATGTGGTTGATAGCAGAGCAAACAGCAACGCAGTCCTTGCGCTAACACTTTAGAATACTCTTCCCTAGTCAATGTATACCTAAGAGGTAGTTACTACAGAATTAACCAGTAACTATCTAGTAACTCTGCAGTAACTATTGTTACCTACTAGGAAGTTACCGTTAACTATTCAGTAACTAATATCACAGAGCCCTTTACTATCAGTAACTATTGAATAGAACTAGATTACTCCAAAGTAACTACTATTAACGAACTAGTAGGCAACAATAGATACTGTAGAGTAACTGCAAAGTTACTGGTTAACTACCTCTGAGTTATGCATTAACTGAGGAAGAGTATTCTAAAGTGTTACCGTCCTTGCTTCGTCCGCCATTATATGTGGTCTTTGAAGAGCACACAGTGACGCGAAACACAGGGCGTGACGATAAAGACAAATTCCAGCTCCAAAACTATCGACATGAAAATACATCTTGGAGCATTTTTGATAAATGAAATCTAGGTCTGCGTTTTTAAAAATATGTGGTTACGTGAAAACAGTGTTGCGTTGTTAGATGCCTTGTTTATAAGGCCTTACAGTAGTATTTAGTTTAGATTTAGTTTTGCATTTTCCTAGCAGTTCCTAGTAACTTGGAAACTTCTTCATTATATGGCAATAAACACAATTCTTATTCTGGTTTAAATGCTGATGAACGGTTCAACCATTTTAAAATGACCGGCTATGTGTGGACAGGGCCTGAGAGTAAACTGCAGGGGAAGTGTGGCGTCTTCTGAAATTAGCTGGAACTTTTGGCATAAGTGGGACTTATTGATTTGAGGAACCATTTGCATGTTTCAGTCACAACGGGACTTTCCTACTTGTTGTAGAGATTTTGTAGAAACAGGAAAGAACAGAGAGCAGATTACTGCCCTGATAAGAGGTCCGGTTGTGCCTGAACTTTTTTAAAGCTTTTTTAGTTGAAGAGTCATTCAAAGTAGATTTTCAAATGTTGACATTCCACCGCAAACTGTGTGGATTAATGGCATAGTTTTTGGATTAACTGTATACAATGTTTTGTAAGCTTACCACAACAATATAAGAGTCATTCACAGGCTTCGGGCCACTTTTGATAACAACCTGAAAAAAAGGAGAAATGATGTTAATAAAATATAGTCATTAAATTTAAGATTTGGTTCATTTTAAGTGTACACTCTCTTGAGATACAGTGGAGTAAGAATGTGTTACCTCTGTCCAATCAGATCCTCTGATTGCCTTTTGGACCACACCAAAGCTTCCTTTCGCCAGAGTTTCTTGAAATCCATAGATGGCTTTTAGATTTCCTGCAGACGGCAGAGGTGTTAAGTTCAAGCAATATATTCATAAATGTACAGTTCTAGGAAAGGCAAGAACTCTCACCTCTGCTCGCGGCAAATTTAGAGGCAGAAATGTCTGCATTCAGTAAACTCTGGAGCCCAGATGTTCCTGGGACAGCCTCAGGTTCTGCTTGAGGAGCAGGGGCAGGTTCTTCTGATTTAAAGATCTTCCTTGCTCTCCTGAGGAAGTTAGAGATTACACCCCTGCCTCGTCTGGGGACTCCTTAAATAAGTAAAAAATAGAAACACAAGTATTTCAGACACAATTTAAAAACAGTCACTGAATAAAACCAAAGGGATATTTTTGATAAACACAAAAGCTGTGTATTTTTGCAGTGGAATCAGTTCAGCGTACTTTAAAAAAAGACCAAACAGGAACTCTCACCTCTGCTAGCTTCATCATCAGGGGCTGCAGCATCTGAAGCCGGATCTACACCAGCTGCCACTGAGTTCTGGAGCCCAGATGGTCCTGGGAGAGGCTTAGGCTCTGCTTCAGTAGCAGGAGCAGTCTCTCTTGATCTGCTGAACATTTTCCTTGCTCGTCTGAAGAAAGCAGAGAATCCTCTCTTGCCTCGTCCTGAAGCTGCTTGAGCTAGAAAAAACAAACAAAAAAACATTCAGCGTTAAAAGTATGTTGCAGGGTTCCAGCATGAAAAACAATTTGCCCTGAAACATTGGAAACTTTACCCAAGATCTGCTTCAACATGCACCAGAAGATCCAAACAAACAGAGAGAACTTAAAGAGCCACGATACACAGGATGTAAACATTTAGATATTTTCAGAGACGTTCAGCAATATTTAGGACAATTTTATTATCTGTTACATTTAATACGTTTTGTTTGCGATTTCTGACTTCCTGTTTGAAAAGATTTTTCTCAGGATGTGACGTATTTTTGTCCCGTACAGCTTCTATGACTCACCAGTATTTTACTTATTCATGGGCCTGACCTTTATGATCCTATGAGAAGATGTGGTGGATTAATTATTAATGACGCCTAACTCCACACGCTCTGTCAAGTTGCAATGACACAGTAGTTTGACGTTTCAAATGGTTGGCAATTGTTTTTTTTTCAGGGGTGCAAAGGTCCTGAGGTGATACATGGCTTTCCCCGTGATGAAGTCAGAGAACTAACAACAGACACGTCAAAACTATGGTCTTGTAGCAAGCCTTTTCAGTATCAGAATCAGAAGAATCAGAAGAATCAGAATGAGGTCTATTGCCAGTATGTGTGCACATACGAGGAATGTGTTTGTGTGCAGAGGCACTAAAGTGCAACAGATTCACAAGACAAAACAAGATACAGCTAATAAAAAACAAAATATAAATCTAAATTTACAAAATAGAAATTCTAAATTTACAACATAGACATTCTAAATTTACAAAAGGACAATATAACACAGTATAAAAATCAAAAATAGACATTAAGTAGTGCAGGAGGAAATGGTAATATGTGCAAAAGTGGAGTGAATATCAGTCAGCAGTAATAAAATTAGTGTGGAGTGGTAAGTGTAGGAACATTTTTAGCTGTTGATGACCTGGACTGCCTGAGGGAAGAAACTGTTCCTGTCCCTGGTTGTTCTTTTCCTCAAGAAAGCTACAAGAACAGGGGAATGGTGGACCTGGGCACTATTGCAAATAAATGCAGTTTGGGTCTGTCTGGCAATGCGGTTACAATTAAAGTCAGAAAATTAAAGTCATGAAAGTCATAAAGCTATTAAGCTTGTTTTCATGACTAATTGAAAGATGTCACTACATCTAGAATTAATTGTGAGGAAAGAGCTTGAACATCACACAGAAGATGATGATTTTTTTTCTCTAAAATTCAAACAGCAGAGCTGAAAACATTTCACAGACGTCGTTCTTAGCCGACTGTTCACATAAACACGTGAAAGGTGCTACTAGTGTTTTACGTTTTTTTAGTTCAGATAAGATATTCACCAAATACAGTTAACCAGAATATTTAATTAACATTTTTTAAACCTTGAACGCTGTGTTCATTTGACATGTTACTAATACAGAGAATGTTTCCTAAAACCTGTTTTAAACTTGATTTAAATGAATAATATTTGTACTTATACAACACAAATTCAATAGAAAGCCAGCTGGGGTTATGGTATTTGTAAAGATTGGTTGAAAGTTAACCAATGTATAAACATATTAATTGTTTATTTGAAATATCACTATTTTCTGGCATCAGACATTCAAGACCGGCTCAAACTTGTAACCTCTTTTGGACTCAAACTCGTGAGCTGTCAGGGTTTGATCTTGGAATATGGTTAAAGTATATACAGTATATAAGCTCTGCCGTTTTACCACAACATTAAAAGAACTTTCTGAGGATGTCACAGAAGACATTGACTCGTACTGTATATAGACCACAGCAGCTTGGCCTGAACCAGAGACGGCAAGAATGCTTTATAGCGCTTTTTTCGTATTATTTGGTTGATAAAATGTAAAGAGCACCGGTTTAATATGAACGGTAACTAACTGCTCTGCTGCATTCTGTCAGTAAATGTTCAGAAAGTCGTGTTTAGAAAAGCTGCAGCGATAGTACTGATTATTTTAGTTTTAGCTAAAGAAACTAAAATGATGTAAACACCCAAACGACGCTGTTTGCTCGTTTTTAATCCCCGTTATTTAGGTTTTCTCTCACCAGTGTTGTCGGGAGGAGGGCTCTGGGTGGGTGAAGTCGCCATCGCTCGAGGATCTGAGCCCGGGAGAGATCGCGGGGATTCGGAGCTCTGACACTCGACGACCTGCCGCTCCTCCGGCGTTTGGACGGCGACACTCGAGGTGCAGGGGCTCGCAGTTGCTTCCTCTACGGTCATGGTGAAGACTGAGAAAGTGTGGGAGTAAAATCAAGATGTCTGAGAAACTTTGAAGGATCTTTTCTCAAACGGTCACAAACAAACTGACGCTCGAACAGAAAACACGGCTGTAAACACGTGACACCTGCGAATGACGTCATGAACAGAACGCTGTGACGTGTTTTGTGAATGTGGATAATGTCCTCAATCGAATAAAAATAAAGTCAGTCTCTGATTGTTAATTGACTCATGAAAATTAATTGACTTAAATTTGATGGTTAGTTTTTTTTACTCCCTTAATTTTTTATTTCTCTCTTGGGTGTTGATCACGTGACCATGTACACCGTTCCACCAGTTTCTGTCGTTAAGCTAAAAGCAAACCAGGTCATCTCTGTACATATGCTATGTGTGTTGCAAGGATAACCTTTCTATAATTTGACAAATTTAATTGCAATGATAAAAAAAATTAAAACAAACAGATCAACTTAAGCCAGATTAACACATTATGTTTATTTTCTCACCAATAATAGTTCCTTCAATTGCATAGGTTTTATACGCTATGCATAACAAATCAAGTTCCCAATTTTGAACTGAATCAAAGATAAAATGTAATAAAACAATTAACATCAAGTATTCTTATCTTCAGCTGCTTTAGCTGTACATAATTGAGTTTATGTAGATCTAAATTCACTTTAGGTGTCTCAGTAATTCATTGTTGCACTTGAAGTCATAGGACAAGTGTCCCAGCATTAAAAACATTTTAAAATGGTGCAGGAAGTAATATTTTGTTGAGAGTCCAGAGCTGATGTAATACAGAATATATTTACATTTATGCATTTGGTAGACGCTTTTATCCAAAGCGACTTACGTTTGAATGAACGAACACCTTTTTGTAAGTTCCTGGTTTCCCTGGAATAACGATTGTTACCGAATTAATACATTATCATGTTAATATTTAAGACTCGAAAGACGGGATTGTATGAACAGAAAGGAAAAAGGTTTATTGATGCCTTAGGATAATCAGAAAAGCATTTCACTCACCTCGGGCCCTGAAGGGCTTCAGAGCAGCTCTCTATCCTGTTATATTATATCACATATTCCCCCATTTTTTATTTATGACAATCAAAAAAAATTGTAATCATTAAACTAGATTTTAAACTTTGCACGCAAACTTCGATATTGGCTTGCGTTAACATTAGCTGCCGATAATACCTATTTTTTATGTCGTCAACTCCGCAACAATAACATAATCTAACCCCCATGTCTCTATGATTTTCCTAAGCTGAGCTAGAGATGCACTTTGTAAACCAACATAATAAATCCCAAACTTAATAAATATTAAAAAAATTACCCCCTTCAGAGTGTTTGTGGATGGCAAACATAGCGATCTAAATCAACGAGACTATTGGGACCAGGGTGGAAAGATGAGGTTTTTTTTAGCTCCATAGTTGGCAATTTTAAAATGGGACTGAATTGAGAACCTGCTCTGTTTTGCAGAGTCTCTAGCGGCAGATATAGGAATTGCAGTTTAAGTCACTTCCTATTATGCTTAGAGAGGGAAAGCTTTTAAACCACAAATGGCATTTGGGTTACCTTTTTGTTTCTCAGTTTCTTCTTCTTTTACCCTGCAGGGCTCGTCTCTAAATTCCACCTTCACTGTAGAATAGCCTTTATTTGTCACATACACTGTTATGTGTAGCGAGATGAGACCCCTCTGGCCACAGACATAGACAGGGTGGGGACAGGCCAGTGTTGAGAGGTAGTATTTTTAGAGAGAAACAGAGAAAATGGATATACATTAGGTAAAGTAGCTCAAAAAAGAGCCTTTTCCGCATTGTCCTTCAAAAAAAGGGCACTGTGGAGTAGGTTAAAAAAAGCCATTTAAGCAATCAAGCACAAATACAGGAAGAGAACATCGCAGGATGAGGTAGGGGTCCGGGGAAGTGGTGTAACCCCTGCAGTCCGCAGCCAACATTTTCCTGCAGCTAGATGGCGCTGTACTCATGGCCCATCAGATTACTACTCCACCTTGATCCGTCAATTGATCCAGTTGCCTAAGAAGAATTTGAGTCGCAGCATCCATTGCAATCACCTTTTGTCTTGATGGCCTTTTTTGCTTTTCTAGATAGGGCATTATCTTCGAAATTCAGCTTCTTGACACTGACGAGTCTCTTCAATAGGGATTGCTGAAACTCAAATCCAGAGGTTATTGCATCCTGGATAGACTGGGTCGTTTGCATAGCCCTTAACTCAGTTACAGCTTTCCACTGCTCTGATAGGTTTAACAGACTCCTAACTGATCACAGGACACTGGGCTTGTCAGAGTTGACACATTGTAAGGTCATAGAGGTCAATCACTTGTAAAAGGAAGGTGTCGTGAACTCCATCTTTGTCAACAGTTTCAGCCTCACAAAGCAGACTCCCAAATTGCTCAGTTATGAGTCTGTGAGCAATGCTTTGTGCGAAAGGCATTAAAGCATCAGCTACAGTATTCTTACTTGCAGCAATATGCTTAAGGTCAAAAGTATAAGCAGCGAGCTTGGATACCCAGCGCTGTTCACAAGCATCGAGTTTAGCTTTTGTTAATATACAAGTGAGTGGGTTATTGTTGGTTCACACTCTGAATGTGTGGACCTTTAACCAATGACTGTATTTTTCACACCCTCCACTTTAAAGCTAAAAACTCAAGCTTGTGCACTGGATATCTCCTTTGAGAGTTAGCTAAGGACTTGCTTGCAAATGCAATGGGATGTGCTTTTTCTTCACCAGCTGGTACCTGTACCACCACAGCGCCAAGTCCTTTCAAAGAAGCATCAATTGACCTGATTAGAGGAAGGGAAAAATTGGAATGCGCTAAACCACGCTCGGCAGCAAAAACTCTTTCAACTTAGAGAGAGCATCATCACATTCTGGGATCCAATTAACTGGCTTCAGTTTCGATATGTGCCTGCCTTAGCCTCAGATTTTTTTTTCCGTTCTTATTCTTAGCCCAGCTGTTAGTGAGAATAAAGGTCTGGCTACTGAAGAGCAATTTGGAATAAAATGCTGGTAGTAGAGGATCAGACATTTATTGATACCAATGGAGTACACCCGTCCTCTTCCATGAGGTCAGTTTTTGAGAGCTTGGCTATGACTTCGATCTTCGAAGGAAGGATCAACGGAAACACCATTTCCATCAATGAGGTGGCCTAAGAGTTTAACAGATACTCTCATCAGATGACTTAATTTTTGGATCGCCCTGTGACCCCAAAAAGGGAATAAGTGGGTTGAATGTATGTGACATATTCTTATATACCATATCAAAGCAAGAAGCACTCTACACTCTATTACCTTCCTAGAATCAGAAATAAGAAATGCTCAAACAAATACAAAAATGGTTATTACAGTATTTTTTGACATCAAGAAAGCCTATGATATGTTGTGGAAGATGGATTTTTATTAAATTAAAATAAATGGGTATTAGAGGTAAAGTATACAACTGTCTAAGGTAAAGTCGCTGTCTAAGATAACTCCCAGGTTTCTTACTGTGGAACCGCTAGTTCCACAGTAAGAAACCTGGGAGTTATCTTAGACAGCGACTTATCTTTTAAAAATCACATCGGTCATACCATAAGAACAGCCTTCTTTCAACTCAGAAATATTTCAAAACTTAGAAACATGTTATCGTTATCTGATGCAGAGAAGCTCGTCCATGCATTCATGACCTCGAGACTAGATTATTGTAATGCATTACTAGGCGGTTGTTCAGTGTCATTAATAAATAAGTTACAGTTAGTGCAGAATGCAGCAGCTAGAGTTCTAACTAGAACAAAGAAATATGACCATATAACCCCAGTTTTATCATCTCTACATTGGCTACCCGTCAAATTTCGCATTGATTACAAAATAATGCTATTGACGTATAAAGCCCTTAATGGATTAGCGCCCAGTTATCTATCAAACCTCCTAACACGGTACAACCCCACACGCACTTTAAGATCTCAAAACTCTGGACTTCTAGTAGTTCCTAGAATAGCAAAGAGCACTAAAGGCGGTAGAGCGTTCTCACATTTAGCCCCTAAACTCTGGAATAGCCTCCCTGACAGCGTCCGTGGCTCAGACTCACTCGCCCAGTTTAAGTGTAGATTAAAGACGTATCTTTTCAGTAAAGCCTATACTTAACTCCGTGAAAAACTGCGATCTTACATTAAACTATATTAATATTACATTAAACTATATTAATATTATGAACAGCAGCTACGCTAATTCCGCTCCTCTCTTCTTTTCTTCTTTTCCATACTCATCCGGAGATTCGCGGAGGCTTCGCTCACCATCACCTCACCCTAACAACCAGATCCACCTGGAGATGTTCTGGCGCCCCCTGGACCGCAGCCCACCAACTCCACTCTTCTTCCAATACTCATCCCGAGGCTCCCGGAGGCCCTGCCCACCAGCTCCTCACCCCAACAACCAGACTCATCAGGAGAAGATCCGACGCCGGGAGGCTCGCCACCAGCCCTCAACCTAACATCCAGATTCACCTGGAGATGTTCCGGCGCCCCTGGACCTACACCGTCATCTTCTGTTTATACTATATTATCTGTTTATGTTTATATTATTATATCATCTGTTTATACTATATTCTCTGTTCATACTACCATATCATCTGTTTATACCATAGTTTATCACACTGCTGTTGTTACCCAAATGAGGATGGATTTCCCTTTTGAGTCCGGTTCCTCTCAAGGTTTATTCCAAAAGGGAGTTTTCCTTGCCACAGTCGCCCCAGGCTTGCTCATCAGGGCCATGTACACCACTTAGTAATTAATTTCTTTTCACTTTGTTGAGTTTAAACTTGTTGGTTTACTGTAAAGCTGCTTTGAGACAATGTCTGTTGTGAAAAGCGCTATATAAATTAAACGAACTTGAACAACTGGGTCCAGGATTTTTCAATGAATAGAAAGATAGAAGTGAGGGGGTGGGAAATAAACCATCAAATACTTATTCAGTGGAAAACGGGACACCACAAGGCAGTGTGTGCAGTCCAATCCTTTTCAATGTCATTATTAATTTAATATTTGATGAGGTTGAATGGCTGTAGTTAACACTTATTTCCAGAAGAGGGAGGAACATACAGTGGAGGTAGGAGTACACAGGTAGACTACATCCTAAGTAGATGAGCCAATCTGAGAGAGATCAGAGACTGTAAAGTAGTGGTAGGAGAGAGTGTAGCCAGACAGCATCAGATGGTGATGTGTGGGATGTTTCTGGTGGTCAGGAAGAAGAGGGGAAGAAAGATTGAAAAGAAGAGTGGTAGAAATTTCCAACAGAAGTTGAGACAGGCTTTGGGTGGTCAGGAAATGACTGCACCCCGTCCAATGCTCCAATGGTGTTCAGGAATACCTTAGGCGCGAACTCCAGGCAGGAATCATCGATGGGCTGTGCATTGAGATGTTCAACCGTTTTAAGGGAGGGCAGGGACAGCAGGAGTGGAACTCTGCTGAACATACAGGCTCGAGGGAGACATCCGCAGGCCACAGAGGGTGACTGAGAGGTCCCAAGTGGGAACTGAGGAAGGAGACTTAGAAGGCTCTGGGGCGTGGAACCTCGGCTACAAAGAGTATGCATACCTCAGGTCTATTGCGGACCAATCCTCAAAACGAATGCATGGTAGAATGCTGTGGGTCGTTGGCATTTTAAATCAAAACTTGGCCAGGTAATGGTTCAGATGCCTATTTCTTGGGGACCAGGATGTATGGGCTGGAGGAACGGCCTCGACTGCCCCATTTTCAAGGGCAGTGATCTCCTCCTGCAGGATTCAGGCCCCTGTCTGGTCACAGGAATGTGAACCATGCTGCGAACCTGAGGAGCTTTCATGAACTGAATCATGTAGCCCTGCCGGTTTGTCTGGATGACCGACTGACAGGCCCTGGGAGATGGTCAGAGGGGGAGCAAGCTGACTGAAACAACTAAATGGAATTAAAATCCACTGACAGTAGGTGCAATACCAAATAGATTAGAGAAGCTTTTGGAAATAATGTTTTAACCTCTGTTACCTAATTATTTCTCTTTATGTACTGTGTGCTCTCTCTTTATACTCTCCCAATTAAAAATGACCTCTAAGCAAAGGTTTTTCCTCAGTGTCACAGGAGAATGTATCGAAGACAGTGGATACTCTTAAGCAGGACCTGATTATCCTCCTAGGCATCCCCCTCAGATGAGAAAAAAAGTCTGAAGGTTTTAATTTACTTGGGTCAAAACAGGAGAGGTTAATGGTCTGTACCAAAGTTCATTTTATAGATGTAGATGTATTGTTTTGCACTGACTCTCGGTCAAGTCACTGTGGAGTTTGTATGTTCTCTGTTTCACAGGCAAATTCCTGTGACCTTAATTAAGGATAACAAAATATAGGGATACGACGCTTGCATTGTAACATACAATTTTTCGGAAAACTTTCATAAAAGAAAATAGAATCATGCAGCATATACTGTAGCATTCTCAAACAATACCAAAGAAACAAAGTTTGTTAAACAAATTTTTCTTATAATTTAGATGTGATTTTGTTTAGACAGAAGAGATCTTCATCTGAATACATTACAATGGTAGGAGCACCAGACTGACATCTTCTTACACCTACTGCAAGTATAATCAAGAGCATGAGTACTGAAACATTCTTCTGGCTCGGAGCACGTTCTAGACTAGTACTGTACCAAAAATGCATCAATGTTTCAGCTACTGCCTACTAACCATCACACACACAAACACATATGCATCTGAATGCAATAGATTAGAATTTAAATGCAATAATCTACTTACAATAATAATGGGGTTGATGACTTAAAATTCCCTTCTTTAATAGTTCCATGCCGTCACACATTAATCTGTGAAAATCACTGTCATCTGATATACTGCATATAGATATACTGTATGAAATAAATCACCTTTAGAGTATACACAATGAAGACAGAGATCAAAAACTAAATATTTTACATATCAGACTTCATTTCCAAGCCATTCTCTTAGGCACAAGATCAATTTAAAAACACCCTAAATGCATAGAACACATGCGATGTGCCTGATGGAACCATGCAATAATCATGGCCTGCATTTCTGTTGTGATTTGTGTCATTTTCTGGATGGAAAATATTAGCAGAATAATTCAATTATACATTATTTCAATGTTTGTTTATTTCCCGTTTAAATGGCACATCAGGTGCCAGTGATCTACTGAACGTCTGAAAATTCAAAAGGGTATTGTTACCTTATCAGTAATAGCTTTGTTCAAAATGAGTCATTTTGCACACAGTTAACAAAAGCTGAAAACAGCTTGGCAGTAAGATGTGGGCGGAAAGCCAAGGTTTGTGGCATTGTAAAACAAAATCTAAGAACAGCTCATTCTTAAAGAGAATTAAAAATTTGTTGTGATTAACCTTTAGAAGTCTCTGCAAGCACCAGTGCGTGTACTAATCACAGCGGCTATTTTAAAATAAGTAGGAATGATGCGACCCTTCTATTGTTTCATTTTGATTTCAAATCAAAAAGAATACATTTCGTTAGATTTCTTTTTTGTTTTAAAGAGCATTACAAGAGTTATGACATAATTTACAAGGTTATTCAAATGAAAATGTGCAAATGTCTTTCAGTTTTGTTTTACAGAAATCGTGCCAACAGTGCAATCTAGTGGTGAAAAAAGGGATAACCATTGGAAGTACAAGACCTGGGATATGACCGGTATTTTTCAAAGTTCTGGCACAAAATAAGCACCAAAAGTGCTTTGAACAGTGTATAAAGTTTAGAAGAATTTTATCCGTTTTTTTTTTGTTTTGTTTTAAAGATTATTTATTACAGAAAATTGTAATGTAGTAAAAACACTCAAAAAAGCCACAGAACTCTAAGGGTAACAAAAAACTGGATGTTTGATTATTATGAGGCAACATTTTGTTTCAAAATCTGCAAAAGCGTTATCTCCATCTGAGGTCCCCTTTAAAATCTGATGAGCAGCAACCTTGGAGATAAAATAGTTACATAGATAATTCATATTGACTATTAGGGCTGTGAGATTAATCTAAACGTAATTGTAATCGCAATTCAGAAGCTAGAATCGTCAAGCATGGAGAGCTTAAATTTCAGTTGTTCATTTGTTGATGTTCAATAAATAGTCTTACATAGTAGATAGTGTGTGTTTCAATTATGTGAGCATCTTTACTGTACAAAACGTTCCAGTGAACTATGAGCGCAAAAATAACAATTATAATAAAATAATCGTTCATTAATTGTAATTGAGCTAAAACCTTCAATTAATTGGGATTTTGATTTTAGGTCATATCGCCCAGCTCTATTGACTATCATGTATAACATTACATTTCAACTTTCTTCCATGCACACATTATATAAAGTACATCCAGTGATGTTAACCTTGATATCTCTCATGATGCAGATATAGCAAACAAATATATAGAGAGAGCTCGTTAGAACGGAACATGAGAGGAGAGCTTGTCAGAATGAATGGAACTAGAGTTTTAACCAGACCTTAATTTTAGCTTGTTCTGCTCTTTTTATTCTCCCCATTATATTTGTATTTACATCTACATATGAGAAGCAAGAAAAAAATACAGTGGTGTGAAAAAGTGTTTCCCCTTTTATTCATTTGTTCTTTTTTAGCGTGTTTGTCACATTTTAATGTTTCAAATCATCAAACAAGTTCAAATAACAGTCAAAGACAACATGTCAACAAAATCGTGCAGTTTTTAAATGTTTTTTATTATTAAGGGAAAACAAAATACAAAACTACATAGTTCTGTGTGGAAAAAGTAACCCCGTGTTAAAACACAAGGTATATATACATATAACTTCACACAGATGTAGACTAATGAGACCACACACAGGTGTGATTATTTCTACACCTATTGGCGATCAGATCAAAAGATTATTGAAGTCTGGACATAATGCAGAGATCCAAAGAAATTCAAAAACAAATAAGATAAAAAAATCTGTCTGGAAAACGGCTATAAAGCCATTTTTAAAGCGTTGGGACTGCAGAGAAGCACAGTGAGAGCTATAACGAACAAATAGCCAAAAAATGGAGAACAGTGGAGAACCTTCCCTGGAGTACCCGGCCATCCAAAACTACCCTAAGACTGCAGTAACAACTCATCCAAGAGGCCACAAAAGACCCCACAACAACATCCAAGGAATTACAGGCCTCAGTTGCCTCTTGTCTCACTTTTGCAAAAAAAAAAAACATATTGATGATTCCCAAGACTTTGAGAAGATACTCTGTGGACTGACGAGACTGAGATTTCAAAATAAGAGCATACTTAACAGTAAAATACAGTGGTGGTAGTGTGATGGTCTATAGCTGTTTTGCTGCTTCAGGAACTGGACAATTTGATGTATTTTAATACCATGAATTCTGCTCTGTGCCAAAAGATCCTGAAGGAGAATGTCCGGACATCTATTCATGACTTCATAGACTTGGGTTCAGCAGCAGGACAACGATGCAAAGTACACCAGTGTCCACTTTTGAATGGCTGAAGAAAAACAACATTTTTAGTGGGGCCTAGTCTAAGTTCTGACCTAAATCCATTTAAAATGCTGTGGTATGACCATAAAATGGTAGTTCACACTCAAAACCCTCCAATGTGGTTGAATTACAACAACTGTGCAAAGACGAGCGGCCAAATTTCCACCACAAAATGTTTGATTGCAGTTGTTGCTGCAAATGGCGGCCCACCCAGTTATTAAGTTTTAGTTTTTTCACACAGAGCTATGTGGCTTTGGATTTTGTATTTCCTTAACAATAAAAACCTTTATTTAAAAATGCTTGATTGTTTGATGATCTGAAAAATGTGACAAGCATGCATAAAAAGAACAAATCAGTAACAGGGCAAGCACTTTTTCACACTGCTGAAAACAAGAACTGGTGTCTTGAATACTATCATAGAACTATATTTGGCCACAAAGTTCTCAGATATAGACAGGGCTTGAAGCAAAACCCTACATGAAAAAGATGA
The DNA here is from genome assembly GCA_007224835.1 of Danionella cerebrum. NCBI lineage: Eukaryota > Metazoa > Chordata > Actinopteri > Cypriniformes > Danionidae > Danionella > Danionella cerebrum. The sequence goes on from SRMA01026568.1 coordinate 27,352, forward strand.
AAATGTTTAAAAAAGTGATTCCCATGTACTGTATAGTATTATTGTACAAAATACATGCTTATGTTACCATTTAGCCTTTGAAACATGATCGTCTTCGCACACAAACATATATACATATATACATATATATATATATATATATATATATATATATATATATATATATATATATATATATATATGTTGTTTATTTCTATTATTTTATCATTTGTCTTCCTCTACTCACTAACAAACATTAATTTCATACTTGACTGTATTATTTCAAATGCTATTCTTTTTTTTATTCTTTTTGGTGCGTCTATAATCCAATGACGTGTTCCTTTGTAGAGGCACGATGTCTTGAACAACAAGCCACTTCTACTTCTTCAGTTGTTGACTGCCTGAGTTTTTTTTGGACTCCGAGAGTGCCTCTTGTTAGTCCTCTGGGAAATACTCTTCCAGGAAGTCATGGAAAAACATGTAGCTTCCTTTTTTGACACATTCTCTGTTTGTACCCCTCTATGTGTTTGTTCTTTATCTTCATCGGAGGAAGCGTCACTCCTGGAACTCATGTCCAGTGAAGGTTCTGTGAACACAATCAGCTGGTTTCTAACATGAGGAAGATTCACTCCAGCAGTTTTCTGCTTGCTCAGCAAAGTAACTGTCATCTGAGCCACGCTGTGTGTCCGAGATGGGTTCCTCATGAGCATGCTAGATTGCGGCTGGACAATCTGGAGCCCGCCGATGGGTACAGTGAGGCTGAGACTAGGTATCAGCACCTGAGGCTGGGAGTGAAGGGGTAAGTGGCTCAACACCCGTTGACCTTCCCTGGGTTCTGTGTTCCTTGACAAACACCCGGTCGGCATAGGCCAAAACTGGCACATGCTGCTCCTTCTTCCCTGAGGGCTATGAGTTTTTACCTTGAGAAAGACCAGAGAAAAAAATTAGTGAAAAAGTAAGCGCTAGTGAATACTGAACAGTTATAAAGCATTATCTCTAATGGGGATATCTAAAGGGGTATCAATAATAGGGAAAAGCTCACTCCAAGGGGAAACCCCTAAAGACTGAGGAATAAGTAATCTTGTACAGAAAATGTAGCCGTCCGAATTAATTAAGTAAAACCACAATAAATATATTGTTACATGAAAATGTCAATATTCGAAAAACTTGCCAACTGAAACAAACCCAAGAGAAGTTTACAGCGACACTTCAGTGGTGGGAGTCATATCAGGTTTTGTAAACTGAAAAGAAATATGTACTTGCACAAAACCATCGGCGTGCAGAAACTGATTTTATTTTTATTTTATAGAGAAAACTATAATTTACTAATATCTGAGCCTGCCTTGTATTGTTAATATTAGCGGTTATGCTAACCAACCCATTATTGCACAAAACACCTGAAATCAGTTAACAATGTCAACGAAATGAAAGATTTAAACACATTCACAGTTTTAAACCCCTACAATATTTGCATGAAATAGGTCCAAACTTTGTTCATTAACTTTATCTCGAATATTGCATTATACAGAACTTTCAGCACAACAACAGCATTTTGTGAGATCCTTAAAACCTTGGTAAATACTAGTCTAGTGGTCATTCATTTCACTGCTGTAATTGTTCTCTAAATTAATCTCCAACGTATTCTCAAAATTACAATATAGAAAAATATTGTGATATCGATTTTCTTAAAACAAATGATCAGTTTGAGTTTGCTGCTGATGCGCATCCTTGCCACAGAGGGTGCTTTTTCCAGCACAACACCAGCTCTCTAAGAAGAGCGTCTGTGGTGTAAAAAAGGTCGGACTGATATACATAGTACCATACATTTTCATTTTCTAATTAATTAAAAAATTATTTCTGACTAAGAGTTCTTAGTTGCACCTCTAGAAAAAGGACAAATCACAAGATGCTACTTGTAGTTATTTACTTTTTTTAAACACAGTTTGTGCATATACACTACAGCTCAAAGTTTGGGGTCACCCAGACAATTTTGTGTTTTCTAAGAAAAGTCACACTTTTATTTACCACATGAGTTTTAAATGAATAGACAATATAGTCAAGACATTGACAGGGTTAGAAATAATATTTATTTGAAATAATATAATTTTTTTCAGTCAAACTTTGCTTTAATTAAAAAATCTTCCAAGTGCAGAACTGCAGACCTTTGGCTTTCTAGTTTTTAATTTTTTTTGATAATCTGGAGAAATTTCATTGCTTTTAGAAATTGGATTGGCTGGATGGGCCCTTCTTGCGTACCGTACGGTCAAGCTGCTCCCACAACAGCTCAACAGGGTTTAGATCTGGTGACTGCACTGGTCACTCCATTACAGATAGAAGACCAGCTGTTGCTGCTTCTCTAAATAGTTCTTGCACAGTTTGGAGCTATGCTTTGAGCCATTGTCCTGTTGTAGGATGAAATTGGCTCCAATCAAGCGCTGTCCACAGGGTATGGCAAGCCTTTGCAAAATGAGTGATTTTTTTCAAAATCCCTCTTACCCTGATCAAATCTCCCACCTTATCAGCACCTGGCCAACCTCGGACCATCACAGATGGCATCAGGCAGGATTCCAGCATCTTTTCAGTTGTTCTGCATCTCTCAAATGTTCTTCTGTGTGATTGAAAAACTTCAAACTTTGATTCCTCTTTCCATAACACTTTTGTTTACAATCTTCCTCTGTCCAATGACAGTGTTCTTTTGCCCGTATTAATCTTTTATTGGCCAGTCTCAGATGTGGCTTTATCTTAGCCACTTTACCCTGAAGGATGGCATCCTAGAGTCGCTTGTAGATGTTGACACTGGCGTTTTGTGGTACTATTTCATGAAGCTGCAAATTGAAGCTGGAGAGTCTTTTGTACCTATCTTCTTGACCAGTTCTGCAGCGGGGCCTCCCACTTCTCTTTCTACTCTGGTTAGATCCTGTTTCTGCTCTTCTCTGAAGGCAGTTGTACAAACCGTTGCAGGAAATCTTCAGCTAGCATTGATGAGCCTTCATTTCTAAGAACAAGAATAGACTGTCGAGTTGCACATGAAAGTTTTCTTTTTCTGGCCATTTTGAGCATTTCATGGAACCCATAAATGTGATGCTCCAGACTCTCAACCGAGAGGGGAAAAGCATGAGAAAACTACCTTTTCCTGGAACACAACTATCTCTGTAAGTGTGCAAAGACCAAAATAATCCTGGTTTGTTCCAAATGAGCATTTCTGACTGCAGATGGTAAACATGTAAGCGTATAAATAGGTTCTGCAATCATTTCTATGGTTTTAATCTAAGGGTTTGGTTTAATTGTATGTAAAGATCTGTGGCCTCATTGCTATTAGTTTTAGAGGTGTGACACTAAAATAACACACAGCTTGCTTTTAGAATCAGGATGTTTGTTTTTTAGTGTTTAGTTTGACTATGTTTGTTTCTGTTTTCAACCTTTCCATTAGTGGACTAAAACAAATTTGTACAGAGAAAAAGCATAACTAATAAAAACATTACTAAAAAAACGTATAAAAATTGCAGAAAGAGAGAGAGAAAGAGAGAGAGAAAGACAGAGAGCAAGAGAGAGAGAGAGAGAGAGAGAGTCTCTATGGTTTTACTTATGTTACTTATTCTCTCTCCATGTAGTAAGCAATTTTATGTGGTGAAAATAAGAGATTATAAATGTGATCATTTTATTAACAGTGCATAACAAACACACGAACAAACTATAGTGCAATACACACAACAAACTAACAGTTACAAACTGTTATAAACGTAATTATACATCGAAGATATGTGCAGAATGGGAATCCAGATCACATCTTTTTGACATGATTTCCACATGTGCTGTCCCCGCGTGAATACAACTCAGGAAGAATTATATTACATGAGATAATATACCGCTCTCAATACTGACTTCAGATAACGTGAAAGGAGGTTGACACAAAGTAGAAACAGCATGAACACATTTTAAATGTGTTCTCTACCTCATAATCCTTGAATAAATTCTTTTAATTTAATTTTTTAAATATATATATATACACATATGCATTAGGGGTGTAACGGTACGCTAAAATCGTATTCGGTTCGGTACAGTGTCTTGGAGAGCTCGGTTCGGTTAATTTTCGGTACAAAACAATAAGAGCTTACAAAATCTTTATTTTGAAAAGCTGCCAATACACAGTAGAATTCTTGCATAAAATATATAAAAGTGACACATTTGGGTGATATTTTATATAAATTGCACTCTTTATAAAGAAAAACACAATTTTTAAAATAAAAAATAAAATACTGCAACTAGTTAGGACCTGAAAACTTTTAACACTAGCAACAGCTTCAGCTTGTAACTCAACAAAACTAACTATTCAAGTTTTAAGTTTTTGGCTAAAAAGATTAACCTATCCACATTTTCTGAAGAGAGCACAGATCTGGTTGCAGTGACAATATCTCCAGCAGTAGAAAATGTTGATGTGTTGCCTGCCGATCTCCGTGGAACAATGTCGGCATACAACTTTAAATTTATCCACTCGTCTATCCCCGTTACGTATTTTAACAGAGAAGCCAAAGTGTTCTCAAACACGAGACCGTAGTGAGGTGTCTTCAAGCTCTGGCTTCTCTTTCGCTGTTGCCATTTCTCACAGCTACTCGTACACTCTACTGTGCGTCACTCAATAGCGTCCGTGCGGAAACTCGCCTAGGAACATTGTTCCGCTGCGCTTAATATCGCGATAATAATAAATTTATATTATTTAATTAGAAAAAATATACCGAAACGGTACGCAAATGTACCGAACTGAACAGGCCACACCGAAACGGTTCAATACATCCTTGTGAACTGTTACACCCCTAACATATGCAAACATATGTTAATTGTAAAAAATAAAGCTATAATTGCCAACTTAAGAGTAATTTTTGTTCTTGGCTTTTCTAAAAGCAAGGAGATAAATTGCATTGTGTTAAGACTTTAATTTGCATAATCATTAGTAGATCATACATGTGTATCATTATATTTAGTAATGAAAAGCCTATCAAGAACATCACAATATGAAATAAAGCATTAATTCGTTAAATAAGTTGAATTTTAAGTAAATTGAAATATACAAGTTCTGATATTTAAAGAGTTAAATCAACTAAATAATAATCTTTTTCTTTTTTGGTGACTAAACTAGACAAAAACGTTTTAATTTTTTTTTTTTTACTAAAATGATTACATTTTAAATGACTAAAATGTGACTAAAACTAAAATCATTTTCGTCAAAAAGACTAAGACTCTAACTAAAACTTAGATGGCCATCAAAAACAACACAGTTTTTTTTTGTACACAGTGTGAGAAAAAACGTGTTTTCAAAAAAAGCTGAGAAGGGTACATACAAAATGTCTTGCTATAGTACACACGTTTCCCTTGTCAATATGGGTAAAATTAACCAATCTCTCTATGATCCAAAGCTGAAATAGAGATATGGCAAAATGGTTGCTATGGGTAACAGTCTGGTTGCTATAGAAGAATCTGTTACCTTAATAATACCTTAGTAATTGTCTTTCCACTTACAGTAATGTAAAGCAATGTAAATTTTCTGTTTAGAAGATATTTGTCATTAATAGGTATGTTGCAAAGAGGGCGGGGCTTGATAAATGTATACTAATGTGAACAAAAACACCTATAATTTTAACTAAAATATGCAATAATTTTACATTCACCAGAATTACATGCCTTAAGTCAGAAATAAAAAAATCTAACTCACCGATTTGTTCTTAGGACTTAATCTGCCAGGAGAGGCTTCAGTTGCATCTCTGCTCCTTGCAGTTTGCTGATGGATCGTTACGCTGCCCCCAACAGTCAATTGCAGAGGCCAACCTGGAGAAGACGGCTGTGTGGGGGACAATGCTCTGATGGGGGACAATCTCAGCCTAGGAGAAGGACAATGTAGAGGAGACATGTCCCTCGGAGGAGATTGTGGTAATGCTGGGGACATTTGCAGGCCAGGAGAGAGGCTGCAGAGGGAGGGCGAATACTGTCCTGCACTGGGTTCAAGGGTCAGTAAAGACTTGGTTGTTTTAGGAGAGGAGGCCTCTCCGTAGTGATTGGGCTTTCGAGGACTCATGCTAACGGGTGCTTTTGGTTGCAGTTCCCAGCCTGGGTTGGAAAGCCCTAAGATCTCACAGGATTCAGATTGGTATTTGGAGAGAGATGTGGATTTAGATAATGAAGAGGAGCAGGAGGTTTGTTCATCCCCCTCATCGTCCACGTCAGTGTCCTCTGCATCCGAGAACTGGTGTTCTTCCAAAAGCTCCGGCTCCAGTAAACCTCCAGCACTCTCACCTACAGAAAAAAAATGCTTGAGTGTTTCACTATAACAATCTCCCCTTGAAAAGAAAGATATTGTTATTATACTATAAGATTCTGGAATATAAATGTTAAAAATGATGATCCCCCATATCTGATGTATTAGAATGTGTATCTGGAAAGTATTTAAAGGTCTGCATGTTACAGGAAAATGGCCCTGAGCACACAGCCAGACTATCAAAGCAGTGACTTTCGAACAACTCCCTAATTCAGTAAACAAATTGTCTGAAATACTTGGGAATTCCTCTTCCAATCAATGACTGCCTTCAGGCCAGGCCCTGATGCAGCACAAAAAGCCTCAAGTCATATTTCCTCTACCAAATTTTACCATAACGATTATGTTTACATGATGATACCTCCATCTCCTTTCTACACCAGGTGTAGTGATATTTTCAGTTTAAAGGCCTTTTTCCAACAGTGTGCCTTGCTCGTTGCTTCGTTTTTCGTATGCCAAATCAGATCCAAGAGAACGACCTATGAAAGCTGGCTCTTTTGATAACATGAGTAGGGCATAAAAGAGCCCGTCATTATCTGTGTATTTATTTTTTCTCTTACCTTTTGTATTTCCTTTTTCCTCTCCTCTGCTCCTCGTGACTAGTATGTCACTCTCCATGTCTGATTGTTTACCTCCTCCTTGTGATCCTTCTCCTGGCTTGCACATCCGATCCATTGTTTCGATAAATTACTCTGCTTAGAATTACTACTTGCTTAGAAACGCCCTTAAAGGGGTCATGGCATGTTAAGACATGTTCAGTGGGTTTTGTGGTGTTTTATAGGACTAGATAATGGGTCCAAAACAGGTTTTTGATGCCAACAGGTTTTTTATTGTAGAAAACAAGGCCAGATTTTCGAAAACAAAAACACACGAGTCAAACAGAGGTAAAGACGAAGCACTTACCTACTAAATATAGGCACAGCCTATAAGAACACTGATGCCGGTTACATTCTTGATGGCGGTTCGAATCCCGGTAGGGAGTTCTTTTTTTCATTTTGCTTCAATGTTTTTAATCATGAAATAAAACAAGATGTTATTTAAACTTGTTGTGTTAAAGTGCGTTACATGGTGGAATAAGTCGACATTCACATCTGGGTCACCACTGAACACGGTCACAACTCATTTAAAAAAAATTCATTTAAACTATATATTTTCTTGTTTCTGCTGGCAGCTCCCTGGGAACGTCAGCCTCTGTCAAGGCTTTACTCAGCTAAAAACTCTCTCAAAGCGTCTTTATCATATTACGGAGCAAACAGTTCCGATCGGGTTTCTGACTCACAGCAGTAAGGTTGTATAACGTGTTCTCCAAATGATTTTACAGTGTTTATCGATGTTGCTTTAAAAGATGTTGACCGCTAAGTATTGAAGTAGCTTGTAATTAATCACTTTATTCTAACACAGTAACTTTGCATACAAGTCATGAATATGCAAATAAGCAACCAATAGGTGAGTAACTGGGAATTAGTTATGAAGTTTTCCAAATGAAAATCTCCACCCAATTCCAGAATAAGCCTGAGCTACAAAATGAAGAGTTTAAAGGTAAAAGCGAAACCAATGTTTATTTTGCTTTCTATGCCTTTGTAACTACTCTGCAATGTATCCTCGGTGCCCTGGAAGTGGCTTCTCATTGGTGGCAGGTAATAACAGACATTATTTCACTAAAAACAGATTTCGCACTGCATGATTATGGCTCCCCAACAGCTGCATATATTTAGACCGTCAAATATTTAACTTGGTAACCCATAGATCTTCTGATAAGCATTTTCTTCCTGTGCTTTATATATCAAGAGTCACTGTAGTCCAAACTTCCAAACGTATTGTCTTGATGAAACTCCAGGTGTTCTTGAATCTGACTACACTTGGGTTTTAGTCAAAAGAGCAATCACAATTTTTGTGTCATCATTTTTAAACACTTTTCTCAATACCATTGACTTAAATGAAGATCAGATCATCAAATTTGTTCAGAGAACAATGAAATTCCAAAGGCTCACATACGTTTGCTTACCAAATTTCTTGATACATAGTTGCCACATTTTTGATTTATAGTTACAACTTGTAACTATAGTACTTGCAAAACGGAAGATAATCCAGCTAAAATAAATCATTTAGCTGCTTAAGGAGTCATCTTTGTGCATATTCCAATTATAAAATAAACATATGAAATATTCCCCAAATCTTATTGTGCATTATTTTAGATAGCAGTAAAAAAAGCTTTTAACACATATTTTCTCTATTAAACTGTTTTGCTCACCTCCCTCGTCTGCCTCAAGCTCACACTGAACTGGTCCTGGAGTAGTTCCCTCAGGACATCTCTTTCCATGAGCCTTTGACTTCATATGTTTGGTCAGATTCCCTGTGGAGAGCAATACGAGAGATTTAACATTAACAAAAAAAAAATCACAAATTAAACATTGTGTTTAGAAGGTTAATTTTAAGACAAATAGAAAAATGTTCACAGTATTCTGAAGTATTAACTGTTCCATTAATACTCGAATATTTAAAGGCACTGTACGTATGTGTTACAATTATTGAATTATTGGGAAATACATTGTGTTTAGCCTTAATCTTATAGTTTATTTGCTTGCATTTTTCAGCCTATGCAATGAAGAGCTTAAACATTTTATATGTTTGACTTACAATCAATATTTCTTTTGATTATATGAACAATTGTAAACATACTGTGGTCTGCAAAAGTTTGGGCACCCTTTTCATGATTTTGCTTTATACATATTATATAAAAAATATAAATGTATATTTTATATTTTTTCTGGATAAGAATTGTAAGTTAATATATTATGAGACAAACTGTTATATTTAAAAACTGAAATAAAGTTTATATGATTTATGGAAAGTGTGCAAGATTTGAAGTAAGCATGTGCATAAATTTAGACACCAGAAAAAGACTCAGCCCTTTTCATAAAAAAACGACTTCTAACCCTTCTATAGCTTCTAATTAGCATACATCACGCTACACCATTTGTGGCTGTGCAGAGAAAACGATTTTTCTACACCACTCATCCATACAGCATCTCCTTGTGTAAAGTGCACTGAATAGTTGAACAATGCACAGTAACACCATCTGCAACAAGAGGATGTTGCAGGTCTTTGGGGCTGGTCTGTGGATTGACCGGGACTGTTCTCACCATCATAAGCTTCTGCTTATCTGAGATCTTTCTTTTGCTGCCACTTTCAGTCTTAACTGGTCTTCCAATTCCTCACAATGTTCCTCACAGATGAAACAGAGAGCTTAAAATATCTGAGACAACTTTCTGTTTCCTTTTCCTAAACCACAATGTTCAACAATCAGTGTTTGTAGCTCATCTGAGAGTAGTTTTGAAAAATAGGAGAAACACTTAAAATCGGACTCCTATAATTACTTTCTCATCATGGGTTCACCGTGTTTGAAGGGCAAGGGTCACTGAGATTACCAAACCTATTTTGAGTTTTAAAAATGAGTGCTGCAGGTATTGAGCACTCTTAAATCCGTGCAAACATGTATGCACATATCTAATTTTTTAAAAAGAATTATTGCACATTATTCATAAATCTTATGACCTTTATTTCAATTCCCAAATATCACTGTGTTTGTCTCTAACATGATATATATTAACTGAAATTTCCCATTCAGACAACTGTGATTTATAAAAAAAATCATGAAAATCTACAGGGGTGCCCAAACTTTTGTATACCATGGTTGGAATCTCCAAAGATCACCAGATGAACTTCCATTGGTCAGAAGTACCTTTGGTCTTGAACGCAAAGTTGCAGTGCTGGCAGATATAAGGTCGCGTGTCCGTGTGGAGTCGTATGTGTTTGCGGAGCATGCTGGGTTTCTTACAGCGGATTCCACACTCTTCACACACGTATCGGCCCCTTCCTCGGCCACGAACATACACATACTCCTCAGTTGATCTGTACCTGGAAAACACCACAGAACATTTGTAGAAATATTTTGATTGAAGCTCCTCAGTTTGTCAAATTGATCAGGAGCAACATGTACATAACAGACTGGAAAGGAAAGAAAGAGGAAAGCAAAAAAAATTGGATGGAAGAACTGAGCTGGAGCATTTATCTCAACGTTAACTGAGGGCAAGGCAAACAATTGATTGATGGCAAGTCCAAACCCACTCCTCTGGAAAATGGGTTTGGACAAAAAAATTGGAAAAAAATGGGAAAAAAAATTCCCAAAAAAGCCAAGTTCATGACGGAATAACTCAAAAATGCTACAGTAAAATGTTCCTATTATTTCAATTCTGACAGTCAATAATAGTTACTATAATCATGTAGAGTATTTGAACAGACACATAAGAGAAAAGGAAAAGTGGAACTTAAAATGTACCCAAACTCACACTTTTTATGAGTGCCCAACACTAAATGCACTTTATCCAGGATGGAATAACTCAAAAATTCTACACTAAAACATTAAATAAAATAACAATAAAATTAGCCCAATGCTATACTATAATGATGTAAAGAATTTGTGAACACATCCATGAGAGAAAACCTCTAATGCATCTGTTTAAAGAGGACTGGAAAGGGTTAATAAGATGTTTTAATTTCAAAATATAATATACACAGATACATGCATATAACAATAGAATGTGTATTATTAAAGAATAACTAATAACCTTTTTTTATTATTAACTTTTTTTTCTTGTGAGCAAACAGGGCAATGGTGCCCCCCTCTGGCATGTAGGGAGCGACGCTACTGGGCTTTAGGGATGTCCCAAATGTCATATAGCGCTCTCTTTCAAAAGAAATCCCAAACTGCATTCGAAACAAAGTGGTAGGAAATGTCATCCAGAAAGAGACTGACAAAAAAATGTTTTGATATCACCAAAATCATTGCTTTATGTTTTTACATCCAATGTACACATGTTGGTCAGTAAAATTAGTCCATAGATAGTTCTTTTTGCTAATTTTACAGGGATAATGGGTTGGAAAATGAATAAAATGCTAAATAAAGCTGCAAGCAGCGATGAAAGGGCTCGAGCACCACCGGCGTCATCTCCTCCAGTTTGCACTATGCAAAATGACCAATCCTGATTCAGATGTACTGTTGTGACGTTTTGTGGCCCCCAGGTGGCGCTAATGACTCTAAAAATGTATGACTCTAAATATGGTATTGGTTTGATCGTGATTTTTTGTCTGTCACTTATTGCCTGGTGCCAACTACAGACAAATGTGTTCAGACATGGACTTTAATTTGAGACGAAACAGACATTGTACGGCTGAGTTATAACAACTTCCTCTGATGTGCGTACATGGGTTACTGAAGTCAAAAAAGCTTCGCAGTTTAACATCCGACATACAATAAGATACGACTAATGGATTTTGGGGCTGAACAGATGCAATCTCTAGGAGGAGTGTGTTAAAGTATGAGATGTGCAACAGTTTAGGGTTTTTTACAAAATATTATTTTCCTGTTGGTTTTGTAAACTCATTCCAAAAGACATTTTGTTAGTCTTGGTCCCTTACATAAGACATACACATTTTAAACATTTAATTGATAAACAGTTTGATATAGCAGTAAATAAAAGCAGAAAATTCCATATTACACATGTGGTGCTACAACTGACACCATAGAATGATATATGTATATAAATATGAGTGCGTGTGTGTGTGTGTGTGTGCATTCAGACCTTAACACACTTGGCTTCATCCCGATGGAAATTGTAGGGCTGAGACTTAACAACTTCCTGGTTCATTGCGAAATATCTGTTCAGCTAACCATCAAAAACAAACCATTCAACAAAATCTAAAAAGCTTTGAGTTTAAAATGGCATAGGCCTTTAGATGAGACTGTCAAATTTTCATGGTGATTAAATAAAATGTCCGGAGCAATTTGTCAAAATACAAGGCCTGTACATTTTACAAGAAAATTTTGGAAACTTCCTGTCGATTTTGGAAACTCTGTCCTATCGACTTTTGTAGATTTCAATCTTGTCCTTCAAACACAGTCTGAAATAGCACTATAAAACAGAAGAAATACTCCATGTTGGCACTAGATGTGACTGACAGTGAAGGTTGCTATATATATTTATTCAGACATGGACACTTAACAATATGGCAAATGTATACCCGATCAGACATTGCATGGCTGAGTTATTAACAGCTTCCTGTTTATGTAAACATTTTTACTTATGATGGCCGCTGTGCATAGTTTAACAAAGTGAAAAAATCTTTGCAATTTAACATTCAATTTGCCTTAAGATAAGACTGATGGAGTTTGGCGATGAATAGATAAAATCTCTAAGTATGACACCAGCAAAAGTGGCCATTTTTAGAGGTTGTTGTGAAATAGCCAACTTCAAGAAGATTTTGGAAGTGCAATCCATGTAACTTATATTTTTGTCTTGGTACCATACACATGTGTGCCGAATTTCATTTGCCTACAACAAACTGAGAGTGTGACATAAACTGAAATGTGCTAGGTGGCGCTGTAAATTCTCACCAGTTTTGACATCTATCCAAAATTCGGTGAAGCAAACCCTCTCTGATAGAAACAGTGAATCAAAAGGCCTATAGATGGATCCTGCAGCTCTGTGTGGGAGATCTAATCTTCATTCTGTAGCACCTGCACGCTCTTAAACAATCTGATATACTTGGCACAAACCCACATTAGCATAAGCATACCAAGCATAAATATCCATCAACACCCTCAGACAGGTAAAATAGATGGGTATCGACCTTGTTTGTGTCCAGAAAGTCCCAATGTGAGGCTTTCACATGACCTCAAACAGAGCCCCATTTATAATGTCAAGAACTAGGAACCCCTCCCTTACTATTCCCATCACTGGCACCCCACCTCTAACACGGGTTTCTTGCATTACCACTCTGTGCTCAGAGTCCAGATACCTATGCCAAGGCAAACAGTCGAGAGGGGGAGCGCAGTGACCAATAATAGATGAAATCAAGAAATGCCTGCCAATTTAACTTAAAATAATACTGGAATCTTTTCAGATGTTTCAGTTCATGTTGCTATTAAACCTGTGATTAGGATGTAAAACATCCCCAAAGTAATCATACAAACTTCTGAATATTCCAGAATTCAACGTCAAGGTGGAGAGGAAAGATCCAGGTGTAATAGTTTGCGAAGAGAATTTGAACAATATGTGAGCTTTTTCTTTATCATGAGGATCATAAATAACTTAATGTGTTTCTTCCCTTTTACGAATAAGTTACAGTTTCTCAAGCATCACAATTACTTTTTCAAAACGTATTGTATGTGGCTTTTTGCTTGATTATTTATGTGCCTTTTTTCAACCGAGTGTTCTAAATAGAGTGGGTGACTTACCTGTAGGTTTTCAAAGAGACATGCAAAATGTACCAGCTTATGCGATGGCAACAAGAGTTTCATCTGGGAACTTGGGAAGGGGTTCAGATATGCAATCGCCTGAAATGTTCAGATGAGCAATGAAATGTCATTCGAGTCCCAGCACAGGGGACCAGTGGAACAGTGGGTGAGGCTTGAGACCATAACTTCTTTTTCTAAACCTGTTCACAATAAGAGGGTAATTTGCGAGGGAACAGTAGGAGGAGGACAGTCTTAGAAAACTAGAAAGTGCACAACCTAAATCAGAGTCATCAAAGGGGGAAAATACTCATTGCAACTTCATATCATTGTGAATAGTCAGCATGTCTGGAGACGGAGTAGCTACAAACCCATATCAGCCAATTCTAGGACGTGATCTGTGATATTTGGGGCAAGGAACCATTATACTCACGAGATACAGACCCCGCCAAGAACATGTGTCCCGCAACAGCCCAATTGCCTATTAGCGGCATGTCATCAGTCTGGCAAAGGACAAGATTACAAAAAATGCTGAATCTTTGGGTCATCAAACCATTGTGAAACTCATGTTACAACCCAGTCATCTTGGCCCCAACAAAGTCTCCATTTTCAATTTCTATCTAATGATCTGCTGAACCTATTGGGAAATGCAGGGTTCATCACAGCCTTAGATTTCACCAAAAGACACAAGTCGCACAAACCAAAGAAGCTAAGGGAAGATAATATTCAGTACCCACAGCAGCCACTGGCTCTGAAAGATTCTCAAAGATAACCTGGTTTCCATCCAAAACCATTACAAATGTTCTTAGTAAACAAATATTACCTATTTTTAATCTGTGTTATGTAGCGGACAAACTACAAAACGTTTTTATCAAAACAAGTTTCCCTTGGCATTCGCAGAAACACATTACCGTCTATGAACAACCCGCTGACATGGAATCACTTAGGGACCGTCTGCAAATTACCAGATCCAAAATATGTTTTACCCAGAATATGCTTCATAACTTCATTCTAAATTATTCTATTACAACCAAAATCAAGCAACACACCACTCCTCACCTGTATATTGTACTGCACGACTCAGTTTCAATAAAAGATGTAATAATTTATTAGAGCATCATTTTTATTCTTGATTATTTGGATCAAAGCTCAATTGCTCCCATAAAAATCACTCTATTACCATCAATTCAGATCACACAACTGTTCTATTGATTCAATTCAGTGCAAGTCATCAAATTAAACTCACGTTATTACAAAAAAAATTTAAATAGTTAATTATTATGTGTGTTTTGTCAATTCTCAATAAAGTTGAAAATAATTGTTTGTTGATTGATGTTTTACATTTTTGTAGCGGGTAGATCACTTTGACTTGGTCATTTTAAAAGTAGCCCGCAAGCTGAAAAAGTGTGAGCACCCCTGACCCAGACAAACCAGAAATAAAACTCATTTCTTTCATCTAAAATCCCTTCAATTGTGAGTCAGCTGCCTCTCCAGATACACTCAGCTCAATGGGGAAAATCATTGATGCAATATAGTGTAAATGGGACTCTGTGGGGTTGGCAGGAAGTGACCACCAGGCTAGGTATTTTCCTGGCTGTGGCTTTGCAACAGATGGTCTGTGTTGGCTATGAATACCTACTATACTCCTGCAGAGGAACAAGAACAGCATTGCTCCAAATACTCACTGAAAACACCACAAAGAATATCAGCAGTGACAGAAGAAATCATTTTCAACTCCAGCTACAATTTCAGTGTCAAGAAACACATTTCCTTTTAAACAGTATCTCGCACATCCGCTGTAATGAAGGCATATCTACACGGAAAATCTTCTCAGAGTGTATTTGGTCCCACTCTATATAGAGTGGACTGACTCTGAAGAAATGAGTTTATTTTGTGCATTTATTTCAAATCTGTGAATGAAAGTTCCATCTTTTAGTAGTGTATCTTTTGCTTTGATTTATGTTTCTATAGGCTTGCTAATCATCTCATTATCACTAATGATCAAAAACAGTCTCTTTTTGAAGCTGTTCGTGTGCATTTTGTCCCTCTCTGAATAGTTAATTTTTATTTTGCATGGTCCTTTGCGGATTTGGAAAAAAATTGAAGAAATAGACAATTAAATAACTCTTTCTCAGAGTCGGTTTAACTCTATATAGAGTCGGACCCAATTACACTCTGAGTAGAGTTAATTTAACTGTGTAGTGTTAACCCGCTTTTTCCCTTTTTTGGGGTCACGGGGGTGCACATTGGGCGAGAAGCGGGGTTACATCCTGGACGGGTCGCCAGTCCATCTCAGGGCAACATTCACAAACTCTTTCACCCCTAAGGGGAATTTATTTGCATTTATATTGAACAAACATTTTCTTCTTTAATACTAAATAACAGAAATATTTTTGTATATATACAAAATTGGTAGAAGATCGCCATCTGCGTCCTCACCAGTGGGTGGTGCTAGTGGCCTGTGTAAAGCGAATATGTGCCAAGATAGACCAAGCGGATTAAATACAAATTAAGACATAAACCCGAACTTTACTTCTTCAACTGCCTATAGTAATATGTCATTTCTTTTTACCTCGTGTAAACAAAATGAACCGAAAATTGTCTGACGAATGTTATTGTTGGAATTATTAAACAAACTGAATATTTTGGAAATGGACTTTGTGAGGTGAATATTAATTATTGAAATTTTAACAATGAAAAAGTAGGTGAAACATTTCAGATTGAAATATTCACTTCTTAAATATACAACCATGTTAAAATGCAGCGCACAAAAATGCAACACCTGTAGATACAGTGCATTAAAATGTAAGCACTGTTAATTGCAATGCATTTTTTCCCAGTTGTGTAATTCAACAAGCTTTTTATTTCAAATATTTTTGGCATTGTTTTTTGTTCCATAGACTTTGCCAAGAGGATGGAAATGGCTGTAGTTAATACTTATTTCCAGAAGAGGGAGGAACATAGAGTTACCTACAAGAGTGGAGGTAGGAGTACGCAGGTAGACTACATCCTATGTAGACGAGCCAATCTGAGAGAGGTCAGAGACTGTAAAGTAGTGGTAGGAGAGAGTGTAGCCAGACAGCATCGGATGGTGATGTGTAGGATGTTTCTGGTGGTCAGGAAGAAGAGAAGACGAAAGATTGAAAAGAAGACCAAGTGGTGGAAGTTGAAAAAGGAAGAAGATTGTGAAGAATTCAGACAGAAGCTGAGACAGGCTTGGGGTGGTCATGAAGAGCTTCCAGATGACTGGGAAACTACAGCAGAATTGATCAGGGAGACAGGAAGAACGGTGCTAGGTGTGTCAGCTGGAAGGAGGAAAGAAGATAAAGAAACATGGTGGTGGAATGAGGAAGTACAGGACATCATCCAGAGGAAGAGGCTAGCTAAAAAAAAGTGGGACATTGAAAGGACTGAAGAAAGTAGACAGGACTACAAGGAATCGCAGCACAGAGTGAAGAGGGAGGTGGCAAAGGCCAAACAGAAAGCATATGATGAGTTGTATGCCAGGTTAGACACGAGGGAAGGCGAGAAGGAATTGTATAGATTAGCGAGACAGAGAGACAGAGATGGGAAGGATGTGCAACAGATAAGGGTGATTAAAGATAGAGATGGAAAGGTGCTAACAAGTGAGGAGAGTGTGCTGAGAAGATGGAAGGAGTATTTTGAGGAGTTGATGAATGAGGAGAATGAAAGGGAAAGAAGGGAGGAAGATGTGAATATTGTAGAGCAGGAAGTTGAAAGATTAGAAAGGATGAGGTGAGGAAGGCTCTGGGGAGAATGAAGAGTGGAAAGGCTGTTGGTCCAGATGACATACCAGTGGAGGTGTGGAAGTGTCTAGGAGAGACAGCAGTGGAGTTCCTGTCTAGGTTATTCAACAGGATTTTAGAGAGTGAGAAGATGCCTGAGGAATGGAGGAGAAGTGTCCTAGTACCAATCTTTAAGAACAAGGGTGATGTGCAGAGTTGTAACAACTACAGAGGCATAAAGTTGATGAGCCACACAATGAAACTTTGGGAAAGAGTAGTGGAAGCTAGGTTAAGAAGGGAAGTGGATATTTGTGAGCAGCAGTATGGCTTCATGCCCAGGGAGAGCACTACTGATGCAATTTGTGCTCTGAGAATGTTAATGGAGAAGTACAGAGATGGTCAGAAGGAGCTGCACTGCGTCTTTGTGGATTTAGAAAAAGCGTATGACAGGGTGCCGAGAGAGGAGCTATGGTCCTGTATGAGGAGGTCAGGAGTGGCAGAGAAGTACGTCAGAATAGTTCAGGATATGTATGAGAGAAGCAAGACAGCAGTGAGATGTGCTGTAGGTCAGACTAAGGAGTTCAAGGTGGAGGTGGGGCTACATCAAGGATCAGCTTTGAGTCCCTTCTTATTTGCTATGGTGATGGACAGGTTGACAGATGAGGTCAGACAGGAATCTCCATGGACAATGATGTTTGCAGATGACATTGTGATTTGTAGTGAGAGCAGAGAGCAGGTGGAGGAAAACCTGGAAAGTTGGAGGTCAGCTCTAGAAAGAAGAGGAATGAAAGTCAGTCGCAGCAAGACAGAATACATGTGGTTGAATGAGAGAGAGGGAAATAGAACAGTGAGGTTACAGGGGGCTGAGGTCAAGAAGGTGCAGGAGTTTAGGTATTTGGGTCAACAGTCCAGTGTGACGGGGAGTGTGGAAAAGAGGTGAAGAGACGAGTGCAGGCAGGTTGGAGTGGGTGGAGAAAAGTGTCAGGGTGTTGTGTGACAGAAGAGTGTCAGCAAGAATCAAAGGAAAGGTGTACAGAACAGTAGTGAGACCAGCTATGATGTATGGGTTGGAGACTGTGGCAGTGAGGAAGAGACAAGAGGCAGAGCTGGAAGTAGCAGAGATGAGGATGTTGAGGTTCAGTTTAGGAGTGACTAGGATGGACAAGATTAGGAACGAGCACATCAGAGGGACAGCTCAGGTTGGTTGTTTTGGAGACAAAGTCAGAGAGGCCAGGTTGAGATGGTTTGGACATGTGCAGAGGAGGGATAGTGGTTATATTGGTAGAAGGATGTTGGAGATGGAGATGCCAGGCAAGAGGTCAAGAGGAAGACCAAAGACAAGATATATGGATGTGCTGAAAGAGGACATGAAGGTAGTTGGTGCAAGAGTAGAGGATACTGAGGACAGAGTTAGGTGGAAACGGATGATTCGCTGTGGCGACCCCTAAACTGGGAACAGCCGAAAGGAAAAGAAGAAGAAGAAGATAAAGGTTAAATGTTGAATCACTACCTGAGATTAGCTGTGTCTCAATCCAGAAGTGTGCATCCTCTTTTTTTATTGAAGAATAGTGATAGTAAACACCAGGGGCAATTGTAGCAGAGAGCAGACAACATGGAGTACTTGACAAAAATCCAGATAAAAATGTAAAATGTAATAGAAAGAAACATACATTTTTAAAGTGTGGGCACCTCTGGAATAGACATTCATTCCTTTTCCAACCTGTTTATTGCCTTTCAGGGTCACGAGGGTCTGCCAGTGCCAGCGCACATTGGGCGAGAGGTGGGGGCCAGTCTATCGCAAGGCTACATTTGATGGAAATTTAGATTATTAAATTAACCTGACGCATGTTTTTGGGACTGTGGGGAAATCTCACGAAAGCACACGCAAACTCCAGGAAGGTCACCGGCGAGCCTTTTAACTGACAACCATCTAACTGGAATTCCACAGTGCTACCCACTGTGCCA
Source organism: Danionella cerebrum (assembly GCA_007224835.1). NCBI lineage: Eukaryota > Metazoa > Chordata > Actinopteri > Cypriniformes > Danionidae > Danionella > Danionella cerebrum. Next base: position 46,640 of record SRMA01026568.1, read on the forward strand.
CCATGCTGCCCCTGGAATAGACAGTTGGTAGTAAGTTAAAACCATTTTTGGAACAAATCTCAGACAGTAGATTGTTAATGTTGCTCATTACTTCGATGGTATTTTGGGCCAGCAGAGAGAAGGACTATCAGGTCCTGATTTCCCACCACTTTTTCTTCAAGATCTGCCCAAAAATAAGTTTGTCAACTTAATAATTTGAACATTCAAATCACACAGGTTTTTTATGGAACAATCACTATACAGTGGTACCCCGAGATAAGAATGCTTCGAGTTACGAAATGTTCGAGATACGAAAGGTCTCGCTGGAAATTTTTTGCTTTGAGACGCGAAGAAAAATTAGAGATATGAACAAACACAAGCAGATCTGCTGTATTTTTCGCTTGTTTGTATGACTTCCGGGTCACGTCGCGCTGGGCTTTTGGGTCCTTGCGCTCCTATCTTCCAGTGCAAAAAGGGTCTGATACGCTTCAAAACACTTCAACTTCGTCTGCGCTTGTGCTTGAAACCGTGTTGGTGTTCGGAATTCGTGAAATATCTTGAGAAAAATAACTTTCATACGTGGTGCCGTAATGTTTTCTGCCATCCATTCCACCTCCTCCGACACATCGCTTCACTCAAGGCAAGGTTTCACATTTGAGTACATATTACGTATTTTGCATCTGTTTTATTATAATTTATTACAATAAGATTTAAGGATTGAAGAAACGTTACTTGATTTTTTCATCTACTTATACTGCTGTTTCTGAGAACTGTTGCATGGATTAGGCGTTTTACATGTAAAACTTGCTTCGACATACGAAATGTTCGAGATAGGAACGTTATCCTGGAACAGATTCATTTTGTATCTCGGGGTACCACTCTATTCCTATAATTAACTATGAACAAAGTTTAAAAAAATCAAGTTCATGGCCACTTTAACGGTGCAATATTACGTAACCTCTACTTTTCTGTAATTCCTAGTATCTTTTCCCTCACTTGTTTGTGTAATCCTATATCTTTTGTGAGCTGAAAACGGTTCAATGATCATAGCACCACCCATGCAGAGAAAGCGTGTTTTTAGATGTCCATAGCCAAAAGTTATACCAAATTTACATTTATTTATTTAGCAGGTGCTTCTATCCAAAGCATCGGATTAATCATAAGACATGCTCATAGAGGACTTTCAAGCTGATACAGAATCAGGGTTCTTTTTTTTTTTTTTTTTTGCTAGTTAGTAAGTTCCCTCATTTTTAGTTGCTGTTCCAATAATGAATTTGTTCACCAGAATGGGTAGCTTTAGTGTCTACCAATCAGAGAAAACTTGTAAAGGCACTTCATTTCAGGCTTTTATTTGCTGATTTCTAACTGACAATTGAGGGTTGGTCAGTAGAGGCATGGTGAAAGAATGAGAGGAACAGGGGTAAATGGAGCGTCAAAAATACAAGAAGATTCAAAATCTGCTTAATCATTGTTTTCTGATTAAAATTGCATTTGAAAATTGTTAATAGTGCAGTGCTAATATAGATGCTAAAATTTACATATTCAAAATTCTTGAAAGATTGCATGTTATGGCACCTTTAAGGACATAAAATCTGAACGTTCAGATATGAAAATCATCATTTTATAAAAATGAATACAGAGTGGCATTTGAATTTCTTCCTATAGCATGAAGCATGCAAAAGTAATGAACAGAGGCCCGTGTCATTTCATCCTGGGCAACAATTGCAGGGACTGCGTCTTTCTTTCTTGGCACAGAAGATGAAGAATGTGGACGGAGAGCTGGCACCTGCTTCTGGATCGAAAGTAAAGGACTTCACCAGCTTTCTATTATTATGGGTAATGTAAGATACGGGGCTAATAAAATGTATGAGCTGTCAACAGCAAGCAGGAGTCCAGGGAACTATAGGCTAAAGTGCTTTCTAGAAACCTGGCCCAACTCCAGCTCTGAGTCACACTGGATAGATTTCTCATTATGTGTGCAAACGGAAGGGCAAGCAAAAAACATGAGCGAGGAGAAGAAACGCAGGATGACTTGCTGTTGTGGTGAACTGTAGATGATAAAATCCAAAGACATGGCCGTGTTAAAGAGCAGGTTTGTTCCTCGGTTGTTAGGCTATTCACTGTGGGATTCACTGTGCAAAGTGGTGTTTTTCATGCCTTTGTCTGGCCACTGAATGCTTCTCTCTTTAGATGGAACAATTGCAGACCACACAGCCACAGACAACAGAGCTTTGGAACTGTTGTGTGCCAAAATTCCAGAAAGCATGCAATGTTTTGGCAGATGACAGCCTGCTGTGAGGGATTGTGAGCAGACAAAGAGTTTGCAATGCATCCAAGTCTCTCTGGGGAAGTTTAAGACTGGTTTACACCTGTAGATCTTTGGCTTTCTTTTGCCAATTCCAGTTTTCTTCTTGATTGGGTTTGCTTTTATAAATGTTTTCTCATATACAAATGCTCATATCAAGAGTCTAAGCAGATGTGTTTGTTCTGAGTTCTGTTGAATCAAGTTGGAATTAACCGAGAGCTGCTTCGTGGGGATGCCCTCTCTCTCTGTATCATGTGATATTACTTGCAGTCAACTTCCATGGTACATGAACACAAACAAAACAAAAACATCAAAATACATTTTCTGTACATAAAGTATATGCCGCAAATATACAGTGGCGAAAAAATGTTTTTTGGATTTCATAGTTTTTTTTTTTAAGAAACTTGCAATAAAATGAATGTCATATAAGTCAACTATACTAACAAACATTATATATCCAAAAATATCGGTCACTTTCATGTCTTTATTGAAAAATCTCAAAGGTAACTGGTTGATCACCTTTAGCAGTACTGACCTCGCCAGGTGCTTCTTGTAGCTGTGGATCAGACCTGCAGATCTTATCCCATTCTTCCAAGCAAAACTATTTTTGTTCTGCTGTATTCTTTAGATGTCTCATTTGTGAAATGTGGATTGCGTTTTCTGAAGCTATTCGTTCCATTCCCAATACTTTATAACATTGTCCTGTTGCATCACCTTCAATTCCCCAGTCTCAGATCCATAATGTCATCCCAGCAAATGTGTCTCACATGGCCGGCGGAGTGATGTCGGACTGTGTAGAGCGCCCTCATGGTGCTGGCTGTAGAAGTCTATGGGAAAAAGCTAAACTTTAAAAATTATTTCCTCAGAAATTATGTTATTTACACAAATGGAGTTTTCTGCACAGTGAACGATGTTCATATGTTTTTTTTTGTGGTTTTAAGTTTATTTTGGTGTGGTTCACGATGAATCAATTTTGATATTTGCTGCAGACAATTGCACGTCGACGTCATGCGCACAACACCTGCGAAAATAAATGTGGATTTTACAGCAGGTGCTTTCTGTAAAATATGAAATGTGATGTGTGTTTGGTTATAGTTTGCATCGGCGTGCTACCCGGTCGTTCCATACCCCTCAGCCATTAACTGATTATCATTGTCTGATACTCGTGGACTCTAGTGATGTGTCGTTCAAGAACGATTCGTTCTTTTGAACGAATCTTTAATGTGACTCCGTAGGAACGAGTCGTGTTGGAGAGGGATTCGTTCATTGGCGCATGCGCATCATTCTTGTGGTGTTCCGAGCGTAACCCGTTCATCATTAGTGACAGAAGACCGAAAAGAACCGAATGACTCGAAAGATGAACTAATCTTTTCTGTTTCCGGCTCATGCTGCATTGGTTAACATTACGGAACGGCCATGACCCGGAACCCGAAAAGATTAGGTCTTTTTGCGAGTCCTCTGAATGATTAGGTCTTTATTGCGAGTCTCCGGGTCATTTTGTTCTTTTGTCACGTGACCGGGATACAATGTTAGGCAAATTCAGTGTGCAAATATTAGTTCATGATTAGTGAACGATTACTATTATTTTTATATTTATTACTACTACTGCTATTAACAGTTTTTGATGCTCAACACATAATGTGTTAATAAAGACTTAATTTATTCATAAAATCATTTTCAGAGACAAGGTTTTTGTGTTTGTTGTGTTTTAAGTGTATTTTAATCTTCATCATACAACATCATACAACATAAGATTCATGAAGCATTTTTGAGTCACTTTATTTTTAGTTTATAATAAATTCCCTTCAAGTTGTCATGTAATTGAAAAGTAACTTGCCAATGATATGTAATAACTAAATATCTTTTATGCATTTGATTCTTGAATTTATTAAGTTGATATATAATAAGTCGATCAGTGTAAAGATCGTCAGTGTATTGTTTGTAGCATATGATGTTTCAGATATTATAAATACTTTAAACACACTCTTGGATTGTTTATTTTTTTTAAATACAACCTTAAAAAGATAAATCAAAATATACTTATTTAACAGAAGACATTTAAAGTGCAAAACAAGCTGTAAAGTTATACAAATAAGTAAGTTTTAAAATAACACGTTTGTGCCAAAAGAGCTATATAATAATAATGATAAATAAAAAATAAATTAGAATCAAAAGATACTAAATAACATTAACATATCAACACTAAAATCACAATGTAACAAACAAATTATTATGAACCAGAAAGAGAAAAGACTGAAATGACCCGGAGGAGTCGGACTCGCAAAAAGACCTAATCTTTTCGGGTTCCGGCTAATAATAATAATAATCATCCTCTAATAATAATAATACCTTGATAACTCGTACCTCTCAATGAGTGTGTGCATGGGCCAATATTGAGTAATGGGTGTTGTTTATGTAGGTCACCAGGAGGGGCAGCAGAGAGTCAACTAACGTTTAACAGGTGTTCTAATCACGTTGCTTGGTGGAGGGAACATTTTTTACCACAAACACACTCACGCACCGTCATACAGTAAACTAAAGAAGCTCTAAAAGATCCCCAGTAATACAAATCAACTGCACCCTATCAGCATGGACTCTTTTTGTGTCTAAGGACAATGTTAACTCACCAAGCCAACCAAAGAAGCAGGCCTCTTCTCTGCCTCTACAGAGGGCATGAACTAGGTAGAACGACACTATGAGTTTATTCGACCGAGCCCTTGAGTTTGCATTAAAAAAAACATTTACGTGTCTATGACCAATCTGAAACGATAGTCAGCACGATTGACAGGCCTTACTCACTACACGCTAGCTTAACATGTAAACATATTTCAATTTAAGGTATTTTCATTTTTTTCTACATTAAATATAATCTAGTGAGTGAGTTTCTAGACCGGTTTCTATACACATTTTGTGCAAAGATACAACATAATGTGTTTAAAAATCCTTCTTTGAAGCTCTGAAGCTGCAGAGCAGACATTTGTTTATGTCTGAGAATGGAAGAAATTTTGAGAAGATAAATATATGTTGCTTCCCTCAACCGGCAGTATCTATTTCCGTTCATCTTCTGCCTGATGTGTCCCGTCTTGAAGTCAATCTTCTTCACAAAGGAGGAGCCCTTTCTCCTAGGGGACATCGTTTATTCATGTATCAGATTTATTTTTGCCGCCCCTACCTCCCAGGATTCACACTGCATTTATTACACAAGGTAATGAAAATGGAATTTATACACTGGAGCGTACATTTACTGTGCGGTGGAAACCGCTATGAGATTTTTAATACCGTATTTTCCTTTTTCACTCTCGTATCCAGCAAAAAAGGAAAAGTGAACAACTTGAAAGTTTCTCTGAGTTTAAATATAGAATGCCCAAATGTTTCTTAGGTAAGTATATCACCTATTATGTTTCATTTCAAGGGGAGGAAAGTACAGCTTATCCTTTTTGATAATAGACTTCTTCTGTTTGTGAACTCTCCTTCCTATTAAAGCACTTTCGTCCTCTTCAGGTATTGTTAAGTCTTGTTTTTATGTTAGCTTGAGTCTTACAGCGCTGTGCTCTGAGGGTCTTTTTGGTTCTTAGTGAATAGATATATGGGCTTTGGGGGAAATGGCTGGTATTTCTGTGCATGTTTTTGAGCAGTAGAGTATTGACGAAAATAAGGATGGGGAATTATTTGTGATCGCTATTACTATGCTGAATTGAACATAACAGCTAGTTGTAATAGTTTTTAAAGATCAATGTGTGCAAATGGTTAGAAGGTGGATAAAGAGTGTAATTTTCCTGTGTGCGCTTTCAAATGTGTTTTAGAACAATTATGACTGAACATTCACATCCCTTTGTGAGACAAGCTCCTTTTCAGACCCGTAAAAATGTTGCTCTCTCAAATTCATCTGTCTAGATTGGTTCCTAAATGAGCCAAAATTTCAACCACAGTGAAACTTTTAACATTCCTCATGATGTATCTACTCTGAATAATCCTAGATGTCACTCAATGAAGTTCTGACGTAATCACTGTTGATCTCAATCACCATTAGACAGAAGACAACGGCCTCAAGGCTTTTGGGAATAATGCGGGCACATATAAAAGTATGCTTCACCACCAGAGATCAAACAGTTGTGGTGTTGCTGTTAACATGATCTTGAAGTTGAATTACCAAAACAACTTGCCATATTAAAATTGTGATATTTGTTATTAAGATGGACTACTATGTGTAGAGTAAAGGTTTAGATAGTTGTGAAAAATGCTCCACACTGATAATTCATCTTAGTCACCAGGGTCTGTTGGTGGCTATCTCCAGCGCACTTCAGGCAAGAGGCAGGGGGTACACCCTGGACAGGACAACACACACACATTCACACCCAAGGGGAATTTAGATTATTCAACTAACCTGACACTTGTTTTTGGATTGTGGGGAAACCACAACAAACTCAAGCAAGACAAGAAGACGCAAATCCCTCCACCTGCGAGTCTTGAAACGAGAACTTTCAAACTGGATGGCCACACTGCTACCCACTTCCTTTTAACAAAGAATGCTTTAAGAAATACACATAATGATCTTTTCACACAATACAAAGAGAGTGAAAATATTTCAGGAATTTGGCTCCAAAACGGCATTTAAAAAAAAAAAAAACAAGTGTTTGTTGCTAAAGTCTGTAATCTATTTTCCAAAAAACACAATACTTGCCGTGCAATGTCCAAACTTTCAAGTATTTTCAAAAGCATAATCAGTCCATCAGCGCAAAGAGGATGTCAAAAGTTTTGAATCGTTTTATAATCATTCCATGAAGATGGAACAGAACCAGGTCTTTTTCCTGCTAATCACAGTCAATAAAGTCCAGTGGAGACGTCCCAAAGTCACAGAGAGGTGGAAGGTGAGACTGCAGGACTCACTTGACCGGGCAGCAGTTAAAGCAGTGATCCGTCTTTGAAGCAGTGAGTCCAAAATCTACGAATGGCTTCTGACGCTGTTTTATCGATGTATTCTGGAACCATCCGCTTGATTCAATAGCAATGTTGTTTGTTATTGTAATTTGAACCATTTCCGATTTGTAGCGTTTTGTAAAAACTAGAGTCATGGAGTAATCCTGTTTTGGGGAAAAAAACGAATGGTAAAAAAATCTTCACATATTGCAATCTGGATTTGAATTTTGTTTGCTTGTATGCCTTTGAAATGCTAATGGTATGATAATGGTAATTACAATGGTCTTTACCGTCACAAAGACCAGTGAGGAACAGAAACAGCTATGTTCGCAGCTTAAAACTGGGTGAAGAAAAGCCGAACTTTGCTCACAGGGTGAGGTTGTAAAAGCAGTGTCTTGTCATGGCAAGGTTGAACACAGCAACTCAATCCAAGAAAGTTTTTTTTTTTTACTATATGATTGCTTTTCAAAATGCAATGCTTAAATAACACTAAAATCATATATTATATGCTGCAAACAGCGTGGTTTTGCTCCATTATTTTCTTCCTCATCATCATCATGCTTTCTCTGTTCCAAGATCTGTTTCCATAGCGCGTCTCTTTCCCCCAGGCATGTCTTTAATTCATCATTCCTCGTCTCTCACCGACCGCTTGATGGACTTAACTGTTTCAAACAAGCGCTTGTCATTCAGGGGACAGGCCTGTCTGCCCTCATGTGGGAAGGATGGAGACAGACAGATATAGAGACTGAGAGAAAGGATAAAACGGCAGTCTGATAAACAGGTATAGGCCAGAGGATCCCATTGGCAGGAAATTCAATGCGCCTATTCCCCAAAACTCCCAAAGTCCTTTTGTGAGGATATCTCACAATCAGAGATAAGCCTTCAAAAGGTCCCTTACATGCTTCCTAAAAAAGGCACAAGCCTGGATATATATTTCAATTTTCCAAACTGAGCATTAAATAAGTTTTTTTGTAGTGTTTGTTGTTTTTTTTGTATGAAAAAGTCGGAGCAGAAATTAAAATGCATCCATGTCCTGCAGAGCATTGCAATCCATAACAGAGTAAAAGGCTCTTACCACAAAATATATCTGGCATCGTGGATACTTTAGTCACAAATTTCCCTGACATGTAGAAGGAAACTGGACCTGGATTAAACTGCTGGAGCACAACATGTTGTACTTTCACCAGTGCCATGATTTATCTCTACCATAATGCCAGTAAATGTGCAGCATTTATCTTTTTTGTAACGCAGTATCATTCCGAAAAATGTACACTGAGTTGAATGGATAAAATGCATGATCGTCTTTCAGTTTCCTTTTATAGACCCCGAATCTGTGCCATAAGAGCCATCTTAATAGTGCCAAAATAAAGAAAATCCTTGGAAATACAAGACCTGTTGTATGGGTTTGTGTTCTTGCACAAAACAAAGTACAATGGAACAAAATGTTTTTGATACATTTTTTTACATTGTTTCGACCTTGTCTTTGCCTTGTTGGTGGGATTTATGTATTTTTATTTTGTTAACCGTTGGAATAACACTTGTAGTATCACAAATATTTACTAATGCTAAGGCAATTTATTATCCTACTAGTTGTTAAATAACTCCATGTTAACAGAAACATCACTTGGTCAACCACTGGAAATGCTGCTGCTGTATAGGAAAGCATGCTCTGGATTAAATCTGTATCACTGCTTTCCTTGTCAGCGTGGTAATTAAATCAGACGAGCTTCCTAATTATTCTAATTGATAAATTACAACTTGATTATGTCATATTACTGCAATATGAATGTGAAACACTCATGTGCTCGTCGAAAGCAGCATAAGCTTGTGTGAAATAAAGTGAGAGCCTCAGCTCACGTCAGCCACAAAGGGAAACAGATAGAGGTTGTTCATTTATTTGCCGCTCCAGAGCTGTCATTCGAAGTTCTCACATGATTCGTCTCTTTTAATCACCACAAATCCACTGAATTAGAGATAATTCAATTTCATCAGAGCAACTAATCAGGGAATATGGGTCTGCAGCATATGAAGCTCACACAGTGATTTATACTAAATGTATTATCTAGGGCTTCTCTGTGTAATTACGTACAACAGAGATGACTATCAAGGGGAATTCGGAATTGAGTCTTGTTTCTCACATGTCAAAACTAGCAGAACTAAACCACAAATATATACAGGCAGTATTGTAGGTTTTTGTTGGTTTTAGATGTTCTAAACACATTAATATTGTGATTTAATCTTAAATATTGCATAAAAACAATAGCTTCAGCATAATGAAATGAAGCTCTTTGCTTCTGTAATTCGTATTTGGACTTCCTGCCCTGTCACTTCCTGCACTCCTCATTTGTATCATTGTCTACACCTGTTCACAACCATTTCCGATCACCAGAGTAGAATCTCTGCAGCCGTCACTAAGACAAGATGCATCACATTACCCACAGTTCAGCATCTGGTGAACTATTCAACTCTGTTACTCAACCTCATTCCATCTTAAATCATCTTCTGGTTTCTACATCTCATTGTCTTCTAGTCCCAATGCCCTTGGTACCCATATGCTCTTCTCCTGAAGATTACACAAGATTTAAGTTTCACTCTATATTACTCCCTGATTCACCTGCTTTCCATCCCAATTAGCCTCAGTTTAAAATTCAAGCATTGGTTTTGGGACAAAAATATAGTACAGCAAAGTCATAAATCTCCAATATGTTATTACAAATCACATTTTTGATTTATATTTTTCTAAAAGCCTTTAATTGGATTTTGTACAATTTTGTTAAGTAGCTTGAGTTTAGTTGTTAGCTTTACACACTTTTTCCGTTTTTTCTTTTCTTTTCTTTATGTCCAAACCACTTGTTTTATCATATGATTCTGTGTATTGAAAGTTTTGAAATCAAATTGGGGAAGAAGCAAATAAAGCAACTCAAGTCACTGATTATAGCAAGTGGTTTCTAAAAATCACTTTTGGCACCGGTCATTGGCACCACACATTCGGTCAGATGTGGGGGCTCCTGTTGGCCACCATGGTTTTCGATCGAACTGCATTCTCGCACAAATTTTCGGTTTGTAGAGGCATTAAAGCTCTGAGCATTGTCAAACCATGCCCTCTAGTGTTTCTTTATTTAACGGTAACCCCAAACAAATCTTGGCACCTAACTGTTGAGTTAATTTGGCATTAACTTGATTTTTTATTGACTTTTAAATTACTAATTACAAATTACTAACATCACGGTTTCAAGCACAAGCGGAGAGAATACCGAGCGTGTGAGAAGGGATGGAGAGACACTTTAGAGGGGGTTTCTCCAACTTGTGCTACAGAACAGCACTTTCCACATTATAAACGGTTTTTTTTTTTACAACATCTTGACTCTAACATTTGCTATAGCACATTATTGGTAATCTAAACATAATGTTTCGCTCGATTAAAAACTGATTTACAGTGTTTTAAGGCGTATCAGCCCCTTAAAGCACACTTTCCTCAAAGGGAGAAAGGAGCGCAACGTGAGACAAACAAGTGGAAAATAGAACAGAAATGTTTGTTATTGTTCATATCTCGAATTTTTCTTCGGATCTCGAAGCAAAAAATTTCCTGCGAGACCTTTCGTACCTTGAACATTTCGTACCTCGGGGTACCACTGTATTGATATTTATTTATTTTATTGTATGTATTTTATATTGCCATCTTGCTCTAAACTGAACTTACTAGACAAACAAACATATGCAGAGGGAGAGAGCATTTCACATTTAACATTGGTTGACTCGTTTTTTAAGAGAAGTTGGTACACACTAATTGTGAGTACCAATAAGAAATCTGAACTTAAATTGTTACAGACAAACCACCCCCCCCCCATACCCCCAAAAAATATCAATTTGCGTTAAATTGCCATTTAAAAGGAATGAGAGTAATTTAGCTGAATACAACAGTTGCTTTAAGGCTCATAGTCACTGACCATCTGTTCTGCTTCAAGATTGTCCGAGTGGTCAATAGTAATCAATGACCATCGGGCTGGAGTCAGAAAAAAATACCTCCAGCAGCACTCCTATATTAGAATCACCTATAACCCACAAATGATACCTTCCCACGATCTAACCTGTGTTTCCATGTGGGAGAGACCTTATTGGCTGTATTGCTGAGTGAAAATGATAGAATGAGAGAAACCAACAAATAGTAAGTACTGCCTGCGTGTGGGTGTTGGGAAGTGGGATGGGGAGGCATCGGCCCTTGGAGACCTCATTAACTGGTAAGCTTTCACCAGCTGATGCTATCTGCTATTGCAATTCCCATCCAACCAGGTGCCATACCACAGAAGTGAGCAAAGGCCGCGGTAGAGAAGGTATTGGGAAGGGGCTGAAGGATTGGAACAAGACAGCAGCGATTGGCTTCTCTGTTAAGAAGATCACAGGCTTGCTTAAACTCCAGCTCTGTGCCTAACTGGACCCTACTTCTATCTTTGCAGTCGCTTTCTATCCCAGCTAAAATGATATTCACTAGGATTGCTGTTCTCAGATGAAAGAAATGAGCCAAATATCTTTCTGCTTTTGCAAATGACTACATCTCATGGTCTCCTGTTGATTTTTTAAATCTTCTTTAATTTTTTGACTGACAATTCATTTGTCTAGTGGACTCATGGGACAGCAGAAATCCATTGGCTGCTCATTTCACTTCACATAGCAGTGGAGCTAGTTCTAATTAAACCCTAATTATGGTCTTTCAGATTACAAGGTTGTGTTCCACTTCATTTTCATGCCCTTGGACATCACTGATCCTGTTACATGACTACCCACTGCAGCCAAAATCCTTTCACTGGGATACACTGGAACATTTTAGCTTATGTTATGTGTTCTAAATTATTTACCATTTATCATTTTAAACCAATGATTGTCCTCAAAGAACATAAATACCACAAGAACAAAATCACTTGGGTAGTGAACTTCTCTTTCCAATAACATTCTTTAATTTTCTTGACATACTGTGGAACTACACAAGTCACACGTCAGTGGCCTTTGTCTCCAAATACTAGTCCCTAGAGCCGACACAGACAGGGCAATATTTTACAACAGGGCAATATTTTGACACAGCTCAACCCTGCTTAGCGTAAAAATGTAGATCTTGGTATTTTAAGAAAAGATTAAAAATGTGAAAAAATGTCTTGAATTATTTTGTTCAAGCAATGGCTGAAACATGGATTGAAACGTACATGTTTTGGTCGTTGTTATCTTATTTATTTTATTTATTGTTTCGTTTTAAATCCAAATGTTTGTAATATCCCATTGTATATTAGTAATTCCACTATTTAGGACCATTTTTTTTCTCATTTCCAGTAATTATAAATGTACTTCTAGGTTATTTGAAAGTAATATTCTATATTCTAATGGTTCAGTATTAACCATATGCTAGAGACTATTCTAAAAATGAAGCTTTCCAATGATTTGTTTGCAACTGTAAAGCTCACTTGATACACTATTTAAAGCAACTATAGTTTTCTACCAAACTTTTTTAATGGCAAGGCTCAACTTTATGTGTTATATGGGAATTCCCCATTGCATTCTATTTTGCAAGGTGATCATTTCTCTCATTGAATAGAAAAGCGTCACAACTTCCTGTTGATTGCTGATTGGTCAGTTGTTGATTTCACTGATTGGCCAGAAGGAATCATCACTGCACATAGCTTCACACCGGTGATGCACAAGTTATGATATTCAGGTCGTTGGCAGACAGGCCAAAATTCAGTCACGTGATTTCACAGACTCAGCCAATGAGAGCAGCTAAAAATAAATGTTTACTTGTGAAGACTCTTTTATCATAATTACATTTTTTTAAATATAATTTTCAAAATTAATATCATGCATTTAAAATCCCGTTTTGGGGTCACAGGGATCTCCTGTGCATATTGGACGAGAGGGAGGGGTACACCCTGGACAGGTCACCAGTCCAGTGCAGAAAATTATAATCAAATTTTGTTTATTTAAATTAATTATTTGAGTATAAATATAAATATAAAAGAATGCAATCACCAAATACAAGATGCTTACAGCAGTGAATATTTAGGAGTATACAGCATCATACAAACTTTTGATTAGTATATTTAATTTGTGTTAGACTTCATATTCACTACACTAATTTATATTTTATTAAAGTATAAATTCATTGTTATAATGAACAGCTGTTTTTATTTTTGATAGAAAGAACCTTTACTGTCCAATAATTTAGGAAATTTTAGGAACAGTTTTGAGCTATATATAGATGGTATTTTAAATGTTTAATGTCAGATGCGCTTGTAAATTCACAATCGTTAACTGACAAAACAACTACTACTTCCATCGTTTCAGTCATTTATTCAGCTCACATATTATTAATTTATTTTTTATGCTTACATGACCATGGCATAAGCATGATATTCGATGCTCAGCCATGGTTTCAGCATTTACTACTTTTCAAAAAAACGAGTCAGGTACAATGTTAAAGCGAGTCAGGTACAATATTTTCTTTTTTTATGGTCCAAGTGGCAGGTAGTTAAACACATTGATTGGGTGTGGGTTGTTGACAGTCTCCAATCTCCCATGATGTATGTGCTGAGTTTAATTCTTTTGGTTTTAAGGCAGAATTGCGCATTTCAGTAGCATTTGCTATGATGTCACCAAGCAGAACAAGAATGACAGCAGAATGAAGTGTCTTGAGTGACATGTCTAAAGCAATCCCACTCAGAGCCAATATTGGAAGTCATTGTGGCAAATTAAGCTAAAGCATACCAAGCCGTTCCCTCTGTTTGCGATAGATCAAGCTCTCAAGGTCCTCTGGTATCTGTAACAGAAGCACTTGTGTCATTTTCCATGTTTTTTATGTTATAGTTTTTCGCCTTCTCTGTATATTTCCTTAATTTTACCTCAGTGTGTGCATTGTCCTACTGCTAATCGCTGTCCCTCATTAGTCATTAGTTCTCTCAGGTGTTCCTAAGTTTGGTCTGTGGGTATTTAGATCCCATGGCGAGGGTTCCTGGAGCACAGGATCATACTGAATCTGCTTGTATTACCTCTGTATGTCTGGGTGGCTCCTGATAAGACAGATTTTCTCTGGAGCAGGTCAGTATATTGCATCCATAGCACCTCACAGGCCACATGGCCCTCATATCATGCTGTTTAAGCAGAAACATGCACATAATGGAGCAGGTTATTGTGCAAGGCTGCAGGATGAGCTGGACTTCCTGAGCTCTTCTGTCAGATACAGACACAAGCTCTTGCTACCTCTAGATGTGAGTGGCCATGCTACCTGTAGAATGATCAGTGACCATCACCCGCAGAACTACTGCAGTATAGCCAGTGCTTAAATTGTTGATGAGGAAGTCCTGAAGCACCATGAGGGTGCTGATCCAGCAGTGTCGAAGGGAGAGAAAATGTCTCGGCCTCAATCATTGTTTGGAGCATGGTTCTTGTGAAAAAGTCAGGGTTTAAGGCTTTAAGTGCATTTTAAGGGTTAAAAAGTCTTTCTGGACATTTTTTTGGTCAATTTTCTGATTAAATTATCTATTTTTGACGTATTTTAAGGATTTAAAAGGTCCTGAAACCACAAGTGAATGTTCAGGTTAAATACATTTATTTTAGGCAATTTTTATTTATTCATATTTGTTTTGTTTTTTAATAATCACAAATCTCTGATTCTCAAAATACTGAATGTAATAAATTCTGAAATTGGCTTGTTTTTAGTCATTATAGAGCATTTAGAGTGAAGTAAATGAACCAATTTTTTGCACTTTGCAGATGGCCCCTAAGCAATCCTGTATTATGCGCATACACAGAAATTTATGCCAAGGTGGAGGACGACATTTTTTAAGAAAAATATGTACATTGTCTGCTACGTAACACAGATTAAACAAAGTTGTCATTTTTCTATCCAGAGCGTGTGGGTCATGTGCTATTGAAACCTGGAACAGTGAATCTGCAGAAGCTTTACTGATCTCTGCTGTGCTGTGGTTTGGTCTGTGGGTTTGGTCTGTGGGTATTTAGATCCCATGGCGAGGGTTCCTGGAGCACAGGATCATACTGAATCTGAGTCAGTTTGAGTGTTGGTGACTTCAAGTTCTTAGCAGCTTCTTTTGCTGCTCATTTAAGGTCTGAGTTTGTGTTTGTAACTCATGCTTACTCTTACTCAGTCTTATTTTAGTTTGTCACTCCTGTGGGGTCAGTTTGTCTTAATTAGGTTTTCCCCCTTGTGGGACTTTTGTGTTATTTTTGCCTAAACCTTTGCCAAAAACCTTTTTGTGTTTTGAAACAACTTGTGCTCTGCGATTGAGTTCTGTCACTTGCATTTCCTGACAACTCCTTTTCTCTCACTGACATAGACATATATCACAAAAGACGGTGTACAAGGATGGTGTGACAATAATGCATGCACCTAAAGCAATCGTGTACATAAATGAATTGAGTTGAATTTAAAATAATTGATAGTGTAGTTGAAACATTTCCTTAAATCAAATTAAATATATTACTGAAACATTAAGCTATAACCATAACCTCATAAATATCCCATGCATTCAAACACAAACTCCTTGAGTGCAGCATATATTTGTCAGATTCTGCATGTGCTTGTTTCCTCCTCCTCCTCTTCCTCCAGGCCTGCTAGCACGCCTCTTATGCGATTACACAAAAAGTATGTATCATACAACGCGCTCCTCCTTTCTGAATCAGATGAGTGGTTTGGCCTTGGGTGCTAGTCCTACACACATAATCCTTCAGGATTAAGAGGAGCCTCTTCAGTATTTGAGTGCGGGACATTAAAAATAGAATGCTTGAGCAAACACGGTCCATAAACAAAGCCCTCCAATAACCACTTCACAAAATACAAACAAGGTTACACTTCTGCTGGAGGCGTAATAAAAAGAACACTAATGACTAATGTCCCAAAAAGCACAAGTGCTGTAATATAAGCAGACAAAAGTCCTGAATATTAATAACAGTTTGTTTTGGTCATTACTTTAGCTGTGTAAGTTAATGAGAATAGTTAAAAACAGGTCCTAGATATATAGGAAATATATTTATAAAGTCCTCCAGTTATGTATTGATCTGAAACCGAACATAAAAGTGAAATAAAGATGCCTGGGGCGGCAACACTAATTTAGGAACAGATATACCTTTTCAGTCACGTATTTATTTCAAGAAACACCTCCTGGATTCCCTGAGACACATCATCAGTGATGTAACCTGGGGTAAATGGGTATTTTGGGTGAAATGAGTGGGCCAGAGTGGATGAAGCCCTGACTTGCAGCCTTCCAAAGGTGTCCTTCTCTGCGGCTTCACTTGCGGACTTGATGGCCCCCTTCTTTGCCCTTCCCACGACACCCATCTGGCTCCAGACCTTACAAAAAGTCTTGCAAATCCCCCGCATCCAACCTCTATAGGCTCCTAGAGGGTCCTCCAGCCTCTCACCCTGCACTCCTTCACTAGGTCCTGGTACTTAGTCCTATTCTTCTCGTTGGCTGGCTCAATATGTTCTTCCCAGGGCACTGTCAGCACCAGTATGATCAGAACTTTTCAGTTTTCAAAACAGCTGATCATATCTGGAGGATCTGCACAATGCTTCTTGCTGGAGCTGATGGCTGTGGTTACGCGCCTGTCTTAGATACCTGGTCATGTCACCAGCAATAGCAACCATCTGCCAGAGCCTTCGGGCAGCCACTCAGGAGGTGTTCTAGAGTGCCCCTTCCAGAGCAGAGCGGGAGGAAGGTGCCTCACTCTTTCCCCACACGTGGAGGTTTACTAGAAGGCTATTGTAGAGGTATTGTAGAAGGCCTTGCACCAGAAATCTGGCTCTGAGATGTTTGACCAAGTGATCCTATGCTCTCCCACCTTGTCCACGCTACCTGTTGCCTTAATCCCACTGCCGTGGTTACATGATGTTCCTCCACACCTGCTCTGACTTCTTCCTGGATCAAATGGTGTCTTTCTTTTCCACAGGTCGGACTGATCAGGGTTTTTGGGAAATCACACCTAAATCCACACCTACTCTGCCTATTGCCACCATACCCACCAGCGCTTTCTGTCTCAGGCGTGACTCTACTAGTGCCACCGCCTCCCTTTCCTTCCACTTCCTTCCAACCCTCACCTCATGTTCACTTTTGAACTTGAATAAACAACACGCTTGATGTAACGTTGACCAGTCAGAGATTATAGTCAACATTAAAGAACATAAAGAGCTTCTTTACTTACTGCTAACTTTACATTGCTTAAAAACATATATAGTGTTTTCACTCATTGCTAATGAATTAAATCAACCTAGCACCCTCTAATGAACTGGACTGATCCAACGTCTGTGGAGCTTCCCCAAGACTATTCAAATTGGGCCTAAGTGATATGCATGTATGTGTGTCTCTGTGCTTGTATTACCTCTGTATGTCTGGGTGGCTCCTGATAAGACAGATTTTCTCTGGAGCAGGTCAGTATATTGCATCCATAGCACCTCACAGGCCACATGGCCCTCATACCATGCTGTTTAAGCAGAAACATGCACATAATGGGCAGCAGGTTATTGTGCAAGGCTGCAGGATGAGCTGGACTTCCTGAGCTCCTCTGTCAGATACAGACACAAGCTCTTGCTACCTCTAGATGTGAGTGGCCATGCTACCTGTAGAATGATCAGTGACCAGCACCCGCAGAACTACTGCAGTATAGCCAGTGCTTAAATTGTTGATGAGGAAGTCCTGAAGCACCATGAGGGTGCTGATCCAGCAGTGTCGAAGGGAGAGAAAATGTCTCGGCCTCAATCATTGTTTGGAGCATGGTTCTTGTGAAAAAGTCAGGGTTTAAGGCTTTAAGTGCATTTTAAGGGTTAAAAAGTCTTACTGGACATTTTTTGGTCAATTTTCTGATTAAATTATCTATTTTTGACGTATTTTAAGGATTTAAAAGGTCCTGAAACCACAAGTGAATGTTCAGGTTAAATACATTTATTTTAGGCAATTTTTATTTATTCATATTTGTTTTGTTTTTTAATAATCACAAATCTCTGATGCTCAAAATACTGAATGTAATAAATTCTGAAATTGACTTGTTTTTAGTCATTATAGAGCATTTAGAGTGAAGTAAATGAACCAATATTTTGCACTTTGCAGATGGCCCCTAAGCAATCCTGTATTATGCGCATACACAGAAATGTATTTATGCCAAGGTGGAGGACGACATATTTTAAGAAAAATATGTACATTGTCTGCTACTCAACACAGATTAAACAAAGTTGTCATTTTTCTATCCAGAGCGTGTGGGTCATGTGCTATTGAAACCTGGAACAGTGAATCTGCAGAAGCTTTACTGATCTCTGCTGTGCTGTGGACACCAAATGATCTGCAGAATCTACAACTTTTGACTTTTTGGGGTGGCACTGGTTTTAAAAAAACCCAGTTTCATCTCTTTGACATTTTACCAGAATGCTAACATTAGCTAGCTTGTCATTTCTGTTAAATGCTGCTTGAATTCATTCTCTCTGCATCATTGCGTGACGGCTGACACTCACTTTCCTTCTCTTTTGTTTTGATTTTTCCTTATTAAAGAAAATGACAACCGGCATAACTTCAAATAGAAAGAAATAATTACAAAACACTGATAAAATTAGATATTAGACCCAGTTGCTTTACAGTATTTCAGCACAAATCAAGTTCTACTAATTGCCTCTGGTTTCTACCTGATGTCCATTCCCACAATACCGGACCATATTTTTAGCAAAAAGTTTGTGTTTGTTACTTTACAGATTGATATCCAAGATGTGTGCTGGACTTGGATTTACATTAGAATGTGTGTATGATTTAAACATACACATGCATCTTTTTAAAACCTAATCATGCTGCTCATGGTTGTTTTTACCTTATCTTACCAAAAACAACCATGAGCAGCATGATTAGGTTTTAAAAAGATGCATGTGTATGTTTAAATCATACACACATTCTAATGTAAATCCTCCTGTCTCGATTGAAAGACTGTGTGGGAATCCAGGGCAGTGTGTTACAATGGTTTAGGTCATACCTGACAGGGAGAAGTTTTAATGTCCTGGTGGGGTCTACCGAATCCTCTGCTGCCCCTCTCTCCTGTGGAGTGGCCCAAGGCTCTATTCTGGCCCCACTCCTCTTCTCCCTATACCTCCTTCCTCTCGGTTCCATTCTCCGTAAACATGGTATCTCTTTCCATTTTTATGCGGATGATACACAAATCTACATGCCCTTAAAGCAAAACCAACCTCATTCTGTTCAACAACTCTTAGCCTGTGTTGAGGAAATTAAATCCTGGCTGTCAGCAAATCTACTACATTTTAATGACTCTAAGACAGAGGTCATACTGTTTGGACCCAGTGATGCCTCCGCTGCTGATGTAGATCTGGGTGCCCTGACACAATATCAAAGGTCCACAGTGACAAATCTTGGTGTAAAATTGGACTCCAATCTAAAACTTGATGCTCAGGTCAGTGCAGCTGTCAAAGCGAGCTTTTTTCAATTGAGGCAACTAGCCAAAACCAAACATTTCCTTTCTCTGCATCATTTTGAGATTTTAATTCATGCTTTTATTACGAATCGCTTAGATTACTGCAATGCACTTTATTATGGGCTCAGCCAGGCTTCACTCACACGACTACAACTGGTACAAAATGCTGCTGCACGGCTTTTAACTGGGACTAAGAAACGAGAGCACATTACTCCGATTTTAAAGTCATTGCACTGGCTCCCGATTCGCTTTCGCATTGATTTTAAAATTCTCTTATTTGTTTTTAAATCTCTTCATGGTCTCGCCCCTCAATACATGTCTGACATGCTCCAGCCCCACTGCCCGGCCCGCTCTCTAAGGTCAGCTGACCAGTCTCTCCTGGTTGTCCCAAGAACACAGAGAAAGCTCAGGGGGACCGCTCCTTCTCTGTCGCAGGTCCAAAACTGTGGAACAAACTGCCTTTGCACCTTAGACAGATTGATTCTTTTATGGTTTTTAAGTCATCCTTAAAAACACATCTTTTTACTCTGGCTTTTAACTCTGTCTGAGTTGTTGACTTATACTTGTTTTATTGTTCTTACCTCTGACTGGTGTTTTTTATTGTGTGGTTTTATATTTCTATGCTTTATCAAACTTTTATTTATTTTATGTTACATCACTATTTTTATTAGCCTTAAACCTCATAGGCTGTGTACAGCACTTTGGCTGACCCTGTTGTTTTTAAAAAGTGCTATATAAATAAAGATGGATTGGATTGGATTGGATTATCTTATTTATCCAGAATTATTACCTCAGTCCCAGATTTATAATTGAATATTTAATTGAGGTTATTTATGAGTGTTGATTGTTGTTTTTATTGTCTTACATAAATAAAAACTTTCTATTTATTTTTTACAATGAAGAAATAACAGGCGGGGCGGGGGGGGGGGGGTGTGAACGTTGAATAAAAAAAGACATAAAATGGAAAGAAGCATAAGATTCAGACTTGTTCTTATTTTCACCAAGTATATATTTTTTACGATTGATTAAAATCCCTTTAGGGCAGAAAACAGAAGATAAGAAAAATAGTGTTTGAGGGTTTTTCACTCCCTTTAGATTGCTCTTCACCAGACATCAGCACAAACAGAAGAAGAGATCAAGGTCAGCAAAGATACCTGCACCTAAATTAATCATGAGAGGAGTCATCACTGGATAGCCTCGAAGACTGTTCTGCGTCATTGAGCAAAAGAAGTGTAAGCACTGCTAGAATATAATGAATTAAGGTCAGCTCGTGAATGTAAAATCCATATTTGCTGAAACAGCCTTATGTGAGCAGCAAGCAAAAAATGTTTAAATATTAAAAAATGTTTAATTCTCTCTTTCACATTCTGAAGTATAATATAAATGTAGATTTAGTCCCTGAATTTAGTTTAAGCACAAAGCAAATTACAAACCTTACTGTGAAAGACCAAAGGGGGAAGCCTTATCGCTTTTGCTTGTAAAGTCAATACAGGACAAACTGAGCCAACCCTTTACACTGGCAACTCTAGTTTTGTTTCACATTGCCCTTCTTGATACCCTTATATTTTTGTAGTCGGCTCATTAACAGAGTGTGCGCTGGTTTTTAGTTCATAGATCTGAGCAGTATTTTCATTCATTCATTTTCATACCCGCTTCTTCCCTTTCGGGGTCACGGGGGTCTGCTGGTGCCTATCTCCAGCACACATTGGGCGAGAGGCAGGGGTACACCCTGGACAAGTCGCCAGTCCATCGCAGGGCAACAATCACTCACACATTCACACCCGAAAGGGAATTTAGATTATTCAATTAACATAATCGCATGTTTTTGGGATTGTGGGGGAAACAGGAGTAGCCGGAGGAAACCCACGCAAGCACAGGGAGAACATGCAAACTCCTTCCAGGAAGGTCACTGGTGAGCCTCGAACCGATAACCTTCTAACTACCCCAGTGCTTCCCACTGCGCCATCATGCCGCCCCTGAGCAGTATTTGATAGACAAAATGCGAGCAACCTTCCAGCATTTGATGTTGCTTTGTACCAATGTACACCAATTCTTCTTGAATTAATATGCAGATAACTTTCCATTAATTTCCAGTAGATTCTAAAGCAAGAGACTGATGGTTAGCAAAGGTCAGACGGGACCCTAGCACTTTCAGCTGGACTACCTGAACCCCTTGCAAGCAAACATTATTTTCATTATATTACAAATAATATACACAACAAACCTGAAATTGTACAAAAAGTACAATTGCGAGTAGCACATTTTGACATTTTATTCTGCAAAAATTAAAACAAAAGACAAAAAACAACAAAAAAACAAAAGTGTTGAGACAAAATAAAAAATTACAATTCCCCCTCAAAAAGCAAAGAGAAGGGTGTGACAATTGTATCAAATCTCGAATCTCTCGTAAACTGTATCTGAGCACTTTCTGTTCCATTGTATAAAGTTTTGCTCAAAAAAAGCTCTTGTGACAGGTCTTGTATTTACAAGGGGGTTATCCCTTCTTTTCACCACTAGATGGTATAGATTTGAGATCTGTAAAACGATACTGAAAGACGTTAACATATTTTATCTTTGTATGGTTTAGCTTCCAAATTATGCATCATAGCTCTTGTACTGTTTGTTTAAAACACAAAATATCAAAACTAATAACATTTTTGAAAACTACATGTTATATTTGAAGTCAAAATTTAGACATTAAGAGGGTTGTGTCATTCCTACTTAATTCAAAACAAACACTTTAATGGGCACACGCACCAATGCGTGCAGGAACTTCTAAGGGTTAATACCAACAAGACATAGCCAGTCATCAATCTCCACTCACTTACCCTTTCCAGAACCACTCCCGCTACTGAAGCCAACACCCAATCACAATCCTCACCCAATCACTCATCTCCTTTCAAAAGACTGCCGATAACCCCCTAAATGTTGTCAGATCTACGGCTCACAACTAGAGATCGACCGATATATCGTTTTACCGATATTTTCCCCGATATTTAAGCATTTTACCATAATCGGTTATCGGTTTTGTAATATTGGGTTCACCGATAAACGGCGCCATCTTGTGGGCGTTTTGAGAATTACGCGCATGATCGCCATTGCAGCACGGCGTCTGAGGGGAACAACAACTGCGTGCACAGGTAAAGTATACTGACTTGCTTTGCTATATTTAGTAAACTTTATTTAACATAACAGCTATTAATGCACAAATTAGATGTGTTACATAAATGACGGATATGTAATTTATGCAGCTTGGCTCTAAGAAATAAAGACGAACTCACAGAGTCACGCAAAATAATCCGTCAAATCCTGTCACAATAAAGACGTAACTTTGGCTGGATTAAATAATATACAGCCATGAATAAGCACATGTTGTAAATAAAAGCGCTGAATTTAATTCTCTCTCTGTTGTCTACATGCTCCTCATTCGTCTCGTGAAGTCGGAGTCACGAATGCTAAAATAAACCGTCATGTCCTGTTCCAATAAAGACGTAACTTTGCTATATTTAGTAAACTTTATTTAACATAACAGCTATTAATGCACAAATTACCGTATTTTTCGGCTCATAAGACGCACTTTTTCTTCCCGGCTCATAAGACGCACTTTTTCTTCCCCAAAACTGAGGGGGAAAAGTTGGTGCGTCTTATGAAGCGAATGCAAACCGCCGCGAAGTCCGGTAACGGCCGTATGAGAGGTGTAAGAGCTCCGGAGCTAGGCCGAAGCCGCGGCCATATTTGTTTACCAAGCGCTGCGCGCTGACGTCATCGCCCATCTCTGCCATTGCGTGGACGTAACGAAAACGGGGGGAAAAACTACATTTCCCACAATGCCTTTGGCATCCGCATCCATACTTACGTCACGAGCGAAACTACAGAGATCAGCTGCTGTGTCTCACAACGTAAGTCTTTTGCACTTGAGTGATCTCTCACGCTACAAACCCGTTTTCTCACGCTAAAATACATTTCATGTTGTGAAATGGGCACAGCTCATAGTTTGTCTGCTATGTGTTTTGAGCCTGACGATAAGATGATGATCGATAAGCATCGTCTTCAGTCTGTGAGGGTTTTATTTCCACTAAGCATTCACTTGGACAGTTTCACAATCTTGGACAGTTTGATCCTTTATTAATGGAGTTATTTGGGTTTTCATAAGCTGACAAAAATCAAAAGGATTTATATTAGATCAAAAAGCATACGCTTGTTTCCAGCGCCCGCTCTCTATCTCTCTCTCTCTCGCGGGCGTCAAAACGAATATGTATCAAAACGATCTCAATGACTGAAACTTTTCTTTAATAAACTCCAACTCAAATCATCTCTCAACGGTACATCTCACACATGTACATACGAGATAACAAACGTAAGTAACATGTTCTGCAATTAGGGAGTGTTTGATTACAGGGGGGCTCGACTAAAAAAGTTTGAGAACCACTGTATTATTACTAATGTGGGGGCAATCTTACTAGCTATTATTAGTAATGTAGTGACAATGTTACTAGCTATTATTAGTAATGTAGTGACAATGTTCCTAGCTATTATTATTAATGTAGTGACAATGTTACTAGCTATTATTAGTAATGTAGTGACAATGTTACTGGCTATTATTAGTAATGTGGTGACAATGTTACTGGCTATTATTAGTAATGTGGTGACAATGTTACTGGCTATTATTAGTAATGTAGTGACAATGTTACTGGCTATTATGAGCAATGTAGTGACAATGTTACTGGCTATTATTAGTAATGTAGTGACAATGTTACTGGCTATTATTAGTAATGTGGTGACAATGTTACTGGCTATTATTAGTAATGTGAAGGCAATGTTACTGGCTATTATTAGTAATGTGGTGACAATGTTACTGGCTATTATTAGTAATGTAGTGACAATGTTACTAGCTATTATTAGTAATGTAGTGACAATGTTACTGGCTATTATTAGTAATGTATAGACAATGTTACTGGCTATTATTAGTAATGTAGTGACAATGTTACTGGCTATTATTAGTAATGTAGTGACAATGTTACTGGCTATTATTAGTAATGTAGTGACAATGTTACTGGCTATTATTAGTACTCTGGTGACAATGTTACTGGCTATTATTAGTAATGTGGTGACAATGTTACTGGCTATTATTAGTAATGTGGTGACAATGTTACTAGCTATTATTAGTAATGTGGTGACAATGTTACTGGCTATTATTAGTAATGTAGTGACAATGTTACTGGCTATTATTAGCAATGTAGTGACAATGTTACTAGCTATTATTAGTAATGTAGTGACAATGTTACTGGCTATTATTAGTATCGTAGTGACAATGTTACTGGCTATTATTAGTAATGTAGTGACAATGTTACTGGCTATTATTAGTAATGTAGTGACAATGTTACTAGCTATTATTAGTTATGTAGTGACAATGTTACTAGCTATTATTAGTAATGTGGTGACAATGTTACAGGCTATTATTACTAATGTAGTGACAATGTTACTAGCTATTATTAGTAATGTAGTGACAATGTTACTGGCTATTATTAGTAATGTAGTGACAATGTTACTGGCTATTATTAGTAATGTGGTGACAATGTTAATAGCTATTATTAGTAATGTAGTGACAATGTTACTGGCTATTACGGTATTACTAATGTGGGGGCAATGTTGCACTGGAACAGTGATGGTGATAACGAATGGTGGACTTTAGAGTGATGAGTGGGGGCAAAGAAAACATTACAGCCTTTTTTTGTTACTTTTACTGTTTACTGTCTGTTCATGTTACATGCTTGGCTGTTAACTTTTACACAGTTGATATAAAATATTTTACAACAGTATTTGGTTCAGAATCTTTTTTTTCTGGATTTTCCTCTTTAAAAATTGGGTGCGTCTTATGTGTCGGTGCGTCTTATGAGTCGAAAAATACGGTAGATGTGTTACATAAATGACGGATATGTAATTTATGCAGCTTGGTTCTAAGTAATAAAGACGAACTCACAGAGTCACAATAATCCTTCAAATCCTGTCACAATAAAGACGTAACTTTGGCTGGATTAAATAATATACATCCATGAATAAGCACATGTTGTAAATAAAAGCGCTGAATTTAATTCTCTGTTGTCTACATGCTCCTCATTCGTCTCGTGAAGTCGGAGTCACGAATGCTAAAATAAACCGTCATGTTCCAATAAAGACGTAACTTGCCTGAATTAAATTCAGCCACTAATGCACGTCTATATGCTCCTCATTCGTCTCGTGAGATTCACTAAAACACCCCGAATTATATTAACATTTATATAACAATCATTCCGCTAATAAACATATTCTAAATAAATATAACTAAGAAATTGAATATGCTTTGTCAGCACGCATTTCATAATCTAGAATGACAAAAATGTTTTTTTTTTCAAAAACGTAATTGTGAGAAATATCAGAAATGCAATAAAAACGATGTTTTGTTTGTTATATTTCAATATTTCAGAATATTATTCAGTAAATTAACATTATCCAGCAAATTATTCTTCACTATTTAGCCTATAAACAGCTTTATAAACCTAATAAAACTGTAGTTTAAAATGAAGTTACATTTCTGCAAAGTTGATATGACTCCTGTGCTTGAAGACAGACATTCTATATTTATTTTGCTTATTGGAAATGTTAGTGTTGCTGCTCATGCTTTTCATAAAATATTTTTATTGTTGTAATATGAATATAAAATTTAACATGAAAGACTGCTTTTTACCTCATTGAAGGTTTTATTTTTGAAAAAAAAAAAAAACTTTAGTTACAGTGCACTTTCAGACCCCTCTATTTATTGTTGTATAAGAGTTTTGATTTGTATGCAAGGAGGGAGTGATTGTAATAAATAAAACGGTTTGTCCAAATCAGTGGTGTTGTAATCATTGTGTCAAAAACAGAAGTATAATAATAAATAAATATCGGTTATCGGGCACATAAACATGCAAATAATTGGTATCGGTATCGGTAATAAAAAATCAATATCGGTCGATCACTACTCACAACCCACTGACTCTCCTGAGTAGTTTGCAACTTGGATCTTTTACCTGTGTCTTCAGTTTTTGGTATTTCCTTGGAGCTGAATAATTTGCATCTTCAAAACAAAACAATGAAGTTTCCTTTGTTTTCTGTGCTCTGTACTACACACTAGTAACTAAAGTTCTGATACAGCAGAGTGTTAAAGAAATCCACTCGGACATTTGAGATCCAACATGACTTGAGAAGGCCCAGACTGTGAGCCTCGTCCTGCTGTCCACTTGCCTTATCTTGCACACATGCAGTTTAAGCCAGGCTAGTCTCATTGGGAGCAGCACAAATGAAAGAGTACAACACATTATGTTGCTTTTTAATGGATTTTCTAATAGTCATGGATTGAATGGTTCAGGCTTTTCAAACTCTTGGAAATTTGTTTATCATTGATCCATCATCCACCTTCCCTGCTGTGATCCAGATTTATTTATTGATTCAGATGAAGTGTAGCAGCACTGTATTCTTTAACTCCCATCATTAGACATTGATCTGACCAATCTTTTCATTTTGCAGTCAGATGAATGCACAGGGGCGTAGAGATGTTTGTCATTCCCAGTCACAAAACAGCTCCTATTTTCAGAGACGAGCTGCAACAATCCATGCGTTTAGAAGCAATTAAATATTCCACCATTATAATCTCAAAATCAATGTCATACACTCCGAGTTCACTCCTTGTTTTGTATGTAGTATTAGAGTATTAGAAACACCTCTCTGCTTGATAGCCAATGCTGCAGAGCAGTTCATTAGGATATATCTGAGAAACACTGCTACAGAGCTGCAACTCTGACCCTGCAACAAGTACTCATGGAGTTCCAGTTTAGGACTACTCCAGGTTTTCAGTCCAGAGACTGCTCCGCTGCACGGTTCCAGTCCAGAGACCACTCCACTTCAGGTCTTCATTCTACAGACCGCTCTGCTCTACAGTTCCAGTCAAGAACCACTCCACTGCAGGCCTCTAGTCCAGTGATCGCTCTTCTCCAGGGTTCCAGTCCTGGACCACTCCACTTCAGGTCTCCTGTCCAGAGATTGCTCTGCTTCAGGATTTCAGGACCATTACACTCCAGGTCTTCAGTCCACAGACTGCCATGTTCAAGGGTTCCAGTCTAGGACCTATACTTCAAGGGCTCCAGTTCATAGACCACTCTGCTTCACGGTTCCAGTCAAGAACCACTCCACTGCAGGTCTCCAGTCCCCAGACATCTCTTCTCTAGGATTCCAGTCCAAGACCAGTCCAGGTCTCAAGCCCAGATACCCCTCTGCTTCAGGATTACAAAACCAGGACCATTCCAATATAGGTCTTTAGTCCACAGACTGCTCTGTTCAAGGGTTCCAGCCCAAGGTATTCTCCCTCACACTCACAGATGTCCTACCATTACCCAGGAATGTTGTACTCCTGATCAACCCGTTGTAAAGGAAACCAGGTCAGAACGAACCAAAGCTGGACTAGTTTTTAATCTTTTTTTAGCCTCTCGAAATGGGACTGTGAATTTACATTATATGGGATTTGAACCCTGATCAATATGCGTCATTCAAAAATAAAAAAAAATAAAAACTCACAAAAATCCAGATTTGACATATTTCCACATCAACAATTACATGGCATTCACAACCAAAATACATAAACCACCTCAACTTTCTTTTTTCAACCCAGGCAGGCTATAATTAAAAGACATCCTTGTGAATGTATTTTCATTGTTTTGGTTGTCAATCTTCTAATGCTTTTCGGGATACAAAATTCATGATTGAATACTGTTGAAACCAACAAATGAAAGAAAAATTTACCTACAACCTTTGAGCAGTAAGCTCTAAATAAAATGAGGACCAGAAATACACTACACTACACATCAAATTATCCAATAAGATTTTCGAATCACCTGTAAACAGGGCAGTCAGTGGTCAGTATGGCTACTTGTTAGCGATATCAACTTTGAGGGTAAAGCAGAAGCTAATTCCATGTTCCACATAATACAAAAATAATCCAATTTTCAACAAGTTGGTTCTCTCTCCCTCTCTCTCTCCCTTCATCTCTCCCTCCCTTTCTCTTCTTTCCCTCCCTCCCTCTCTCTCCTGTCAGTAAGCATGACCGCCAGCGTACCCAGGTGATGAATGGCCACAACTGAATAAAGTACACAGCAATAACCTCCAGGCAACCTGCAGCACAAGCAGGCATGAGACTGTGAATTTATCATTCAATTGTCTGAGGATTTTATCAACTAGGCCTTCCACTGCACCTTTGATTTATTTTACAATGTATTATTCTTGATGTCAATGTGTGTTGCTGGGATGTTGAGTCTCCTCGGTGAATAACCGGTTAAATAAAGCATACAAGCACATAGAGGATCTACTGGATGAAAAGAAATACTCCTAATGTGTTAAGATAAAGTTAAATGTCTAAGACCACCTTGCTACAGCCCACTCTGCTCTCATACAGGAAATTCACCACCTCCACCTGTACAATGTCTGTCATTTTGAGTAAGGAAAACTGCCATGGGTGAGAGGGACTCCACTTATAAATGGAAAATGGCCATTCCCTTCAATGCCAATCACCTCATCTGCCAATCAGCTCCCATACAGCAGTATAAAACATTACAAAAGACTCCATCTCCCAGAATGCAGCATCCGTCGTTGAATGTATTCCCCTACCTACCTGCACTACTTTCCTGTACTCCGCTCTCTCACCAGACTCTATTAAACACCGGAAGAGCTCTCCTTTTGGTGCGTGATCTCCTTCGCAGGCTTGAAGACAGAGTAGGGTCCACCTGCTATCAACCTAGCTGGTGAGCTCACTCGTTTTAAGCCTTTTGGACGATACTCACCAGGAAAGACTTCCTTTTATGGAATTCACCTCACCTGGATACTCACCTACCTGGAAACTCTGGACTACCTTCTTAATCAGAGACTGTGAGAACCTGCTGAGAATT
The DNA here is from genome assembly GCA_007224835.1 of Danionella cerebrum. Classification (NCBI taxonomy): domain Eukaryota; kingdom Metazoa; phylum Chordata; class Actinopteri; order Cypriniformes; family Danionidae; genus Danionella; species Danionella cerebrum. Next base: position 76,247 of record SRMA01026568.1, read on the forward strand.
TCAACCAGATTGAGCAATAGAGCCACACTTAGAGCCTCCCCATGTTGACTTCTCTCTCCAGCTCATAAGGTCTCCAGGAGTCTGGTCATATCTTGATTCCTCCTCCAGCAGAAATAAATCTTTGCGGTTTATCCTCACCTGTTTCCCACAGATTCAAGTAAGATTGCCTTCCTCATATCTCATTTGACTGGTGTTACTATGTCAGAGTACATCATTTGTTTCTGCACATTGGTAGTCTGATCGGAAGGAAGTTCATTGATGACAATTTTGCATGGAGGCTTAAACTGGAAATGCCACTACAAAAGACTACGCATCTCTCAAAGGATGAACCAATAGAAACGGCATCCCCACTCCTACCACAGCTTGAGTCTTCCACGCCCAACCTCAATTTTCCAGAACCCATGCATATCCACGATCAACGGCTGATGGCAGCATGTCGTAAATGTGGTTTTCCAAGGGTTGATCTGTTAGCAGAGAGAGGCCGGTACACAAGGTTTCTTCCATAAACCAGGCATATTGCACCACCAGTGATCAAACAAAACCTACGAAAAACAGCAGATAAACAAAAAGGGTCTACAAACAAAACACTTGAGCTTAAAACACAAATAAACACACGATGAACAGCAAAACATACTTAACTTAAACTGTGAGGGATTCAAACATAAACTAACTAAATGCAGAAGGGTCTACCTCTCTCTCTCTCTCTCTCTCTCGCAAAAGAGTAGTTTCAGGATGCAAGAGTTCAATTAGTCCATCTGTACAGAGCCCACCGTTCCTCTTTCTCCTTCCCTCAGTGAGTCCTCAAAAGCACTGACACCAGGCCCTTAAATATGGCTGATTTCCCAGCATGCCAATTGGGTCTAAGTCCATCTTTCATGTATTCTAAAAAGAATGTTTAACCTACAAAATAATACATGATAGGGTTTTTTCATCTTAAGACATAAACAGAACGAATTACCCACAATCAAACAAATTGCCAAAACAAATTTACAGCAATATTCAGACCGTGTTTTAAGTTTAGCACTTAAATGTGTCCCCTCTCTTTTTCTCACTTAAATGTGTCCCCTCTCTTTTTCTCACTTAAATGTGTCCCCTCTCCTGATCTCAGCCAATCAGGATGGGACACATCAACACAGCTGCTCAGATATATATATATATATATATATATATATATATATATATATATATATAAAGTTACTCTGTGTGTGCAGATTATTTAAAATGAAAACATGGGTGGGACAATGGCCCTATGCATATTGTCACACAGCCAAACAGCAACAATGTTTACAAGTGTGTTTACCCATCGATGGATGGATGGATGGATGGATGGATGGGTGGGTGGTAATGAATGGATAGATAATGTAGAGATTAATGTATCGATAGATACTCCTACTCCTATCAATAGATTATCCTGTGGACATATACTCCTACTATACTTTCCACAGCCAACCTCAATCTTCCAGAACCCATACAGGCCCACTATCAAAGCCTGGTGACAGACAGGTTTCCATAGAGCAGCTGATCACCTTGTGGTGTGTGTCGTTGTGTGAACACATTTGAATTCTTTTACATTTTGACTTGTTTCAATGATTTGTAAATGTGTATTTTTATTTTAATGTGTACTCTGCTGTCTACACCTGAGCATCCAGAATCAACAGTTTAATTATGAGCCTGTGTGTCAGTGTCAAAATGGAGAGCTTAAACATGCCAAAGTTTGCTTATGGTTGAGGGATAGCAGCGGCAGAGGAAGTTCTTCGTTGCTCTGTTGAAAGTGGGAGGAAGTTTCATTTAATTGGATTTGGATGGTGTTTGTCATCGTGGAAGCCAGATGCTGTCGTTTCATATAAGGTCTGTTTTCATGGGATGGAGGAGGAAAAAGAACTGAGGCCAGAGGAAATGAGCTTCCTGCAACAGAGCAGTCACATTGATTGAGGGGAAATGAATGGGTTTGAGCTCTCAACAAAATGACTCTGAAGCAAATGAAATAAGGGAGGAAATAGAATGGCCTGTATAGTAAAAACATAAAAATTGTTATTTGTCATTCAATCATTAAACCATTGATGGTTCGGAATCCAAAAGATGGTTTCTTTGACCTTCAAATTAACACTGAACTTTCTAAAAGTCCACTTTAGGACCTTTAATTTGAATATTTTACATTTAGAATAAACCACAATACAGTTGATAGAGCCTAAAAGCTTTCTCATTCTATTTGGATATATATATATTTTTTTTTTTTTTCAGAATGTGTGAGTTGGCAACATTCACTCCATGTGTAAAAAATATATACAGTGTTATATCTGATAAAAACATATGAAGCAAAACAAGAACAATATTTTAAACATTGTTTGCACCAGTGTCGTTTAGGGCAAAAAAATGTATGTTAGAGACATCTGAACATCAAGAAAAATATTTCCAGGGAATAAGTCTCTGAAATATTAAATTCTTACTGAGTTAGAGTTGAATGAGCTGTTAATGAAAATCACTGGGTTTGGTCCTTTGTCCTTGATGTTGATTCTGTGAGAAGAAAACTCAGAAAAGGGAAAATGTAGAGCATCTAAATTTAGATTGGAGACGTTTGGGGTTAATCACCCACCGAAAGCAAAGATAGAGAAACACAGTCAGAAGAAGAGATAGCATGGCAAGAAAACATAGATTTTCTCTGTTACTGGTGACTAAATCACTTTAATGCTTGGAATGGAGTCACAAGTTTGGATCGGAGACAAAAATAAAATTTGCATTTGCAAGAGAAACTGTATAAATTCTAGGAAAAACAACTATTTCTATATCATAGAATCATCGTGTTTGTATTCAAATCATGGCTTTCATTTTAAAAACAAGCTTCTGAATAAAAATTAAAGGTTTTATAGTTGATTATTATTGAACACCATATTTATATCTCCTTGTACAATTTTCCTAAATCAGGTCACAGTGCTATTTATTATTTGATCCATTTAAAACATAATATACTTTTTCTGTTAGTCCAGTATCAGCTGTAATAGACGCCAGAAACACTTGACCAAACATGTCCAAAAATTATTTAAATAAGTGAAAATCAGTAAAAGTCTGTACTGACATCAGAAATGGGTGGTTGGTTTGGTAGGTGGGTTAGGTGGTTGGTTTGTTGGTTGGTTGGTCAGTCAGTTGGTTGATCGGTCAGTTGGATTGTTGGTTGGTTGAATTTTGGTGAATATTGTTAATATACAGTGCTGTGCGAAAGTTTCAGGGAGGTGTGAAAAAATTGATGTAACCAAAGAATGCTTTCAAAAATGCAAATCAATGTTGCAAACATCTTGAACAACTAACCACTTACATTCACAGATGTCCAGCTCATCAACTAACTGCATTAATCTACGACCGAATATTGATATTTTGACTCATCAATCCTCTTCTCAGTTTCTATGTTTTCGTGCACTTGTTCCCACACCAGAGTCTTTTGACTGCAACTCCTGCATGAAGACCACTTCTGGACAGACTTTTCTGAATAGTTGATGAGCGTAGCTGGGTGGGGTCACATAGATTTCTGGCAGATCTGAGCTGATTGCACTGCTGACCATCTTCCGATTTTAAAATTCAACAAACTTGATGTTTCTGCTGTAAAAGTTACCTTGGTCCTCAACTTTGCTTGTGTTTTATGCTTCTTCAAAAGAGCTTGAGCAGAACATCTTGAAACCCCAGTCTGCTCTGAAATCTTTGTCTGAAAGAGAACTGGTTAATGCAGTATTGCTACCTTGTGTATTGTTGCTGTGCTCAATCTTACCATAACAAGAATCTGCCTTTCTCAATCTTGTCTTTGTAGTAGAGTTCAGCTGTTGCGTGTCCAGATTTAAGACTCCTACATAGCTGTTTCTTTTTCAAGTCCTGACTGGGTTTCAACCAGTTTCAACAGGTGATGGTTGGATTATGTAATGGATCACACATCTATCGGCCAATCCTCTAACTTTGAGCAAGCGTATTGATAAGAATTAATGCTGATTTGAAGGCAAAGTGCAACTTAAAAGATTATTTCGAAGAAAAAAAAAGCAATCAACAAATTGTGATCTTTTCAACGTAAAAATGGTACTTCAGTACGATCTTGTATAAGTTACAGTGGTACCTCGAAATACGAATGCTTCGAGTTACGAAATGTTCGAGATATGAAAGGTCTCGTGGGAAATTTTTTGCTTCGAAAAAAAATTGAGATACGAAGAAACACTAACAGTTCTGTTCTATTATCCGCTTCTTAAGTCTGATGTCTCGCTGGCACTCCTTTCTCCCATTGAAGAGAGTGCTCTTTAAGGTGCTGATACACCTTAAAACACTTTAAATCAGTTTTAAATCGAGCGAAACATTATGTATAAATAACCAATGATGTACTATAACAAATGTTAGGGTTAAGGTGTCGTAAAAGAAATAATGTTTATAATGTGGAAAGTGCTGTTCTGTAGCGCAACTTAGAGAAACTCTGTGATGCGTTCTCAGAAGCGCGCTCTCCAGTATGCTTGCTACCGTCTGGGCTTGTGCTTCAAACCGTGTTGGTGTTCGTAATTCGTGAAATATCTCGAGAAAGTTAACTTTCATACGTAGTGCCATAATGTTTTCTGCCATCCGTTCCACCTCCTCTGACACATCGCTTCACTCTCAAGCTAAGGTTTCACATTTGTGTACGTATTACGTATTTTGCTTGTGTTTTATTCTGTTTTATTATCATTTATTACATCAACATTTAAGAATTAAAGAAATTTCATCTGTTTTCCATTTTTTTTATCAACTTATACTTCAACTCTTGTTCCTGAGAGCCATTGCACGGATTAGGAGTTTTACATGTAAAACTTGCTACGAGATACGAAAGCCACCCTGGAACAGATTAATTTCGTATCTCGGGGTACCACTGTTTTAAAATAAAGTGCAGCAATAAATAATTTCGTAACTAACTATTTTAGTTGAGTGTTTTCTCTGCCGTCTCATTATCTCTGTAGCTCATTGCTGCTTGTGTCTTTCCACATTGATTGTAGTTCCCAATAATATTACTGAGTTTGGGTCAGCCATTTTATGTAGTCACCTTTCCAAATGAAAAAGTTTCCATCTATTCTATCTATTTTCACTTCCCATCAGTATCTTCAAAATCATTTTATAGGCATCTCAGATTATTAGGAAATGACAACTCACACCATCAATGGTGGTTTTCATCAGCACTGTGTCAGACACACCGATTTGCAGAGATCACATTTTCTTTGTGCAGCTTTTCTGATATGTGAGATGGAGATTATCCCTGACTCAGATGAGAATCTATATACTCATCCAGCTGCAAGCAGGAAGTTCAGTCAATGTGCAAAATTCATATCTGTTCCAAACACATTACGTAGTGTGTCAAACCAAAACTGTTGGTGGAAAGTGATGCCAACAGTATTAGACTTCAATATAAAGCTAGTGAAGCAGGGGTGTAACAGTTAAAACTACAATGATTTAAAAAGACATCTTTACAAAATAAGTGTAATGAGCTGTAGTGGGGGGAAAGGACCCAGATGCAAAGGAGAGTTCTTGAAATGAGGTTTATTCCTTTGGAGTTCTCAGAAGATACAAACAAAACCACAAGCCGACTGGCCGGAATTCAAAATAAGGGAATGAGTCTTGACTCCACAAAAATAACAGAAGTAAGGAAGCCCGGGAAGAGGATGGCGACGGGCTGTCCCTCAAATACTGGCAACCACCACCCACAGTGCCGAGAGAGAAAAAGGAGAGAGTGTATGCCGGAGGAGGATCGAGTCGACGGAGATGCTCACGCTGGCCCGAACCCACACCGACACCACAGGACTGGACCGGAACAAAAAGGTGAGTATCCACTGGAATAGAGTAGGAGGTTAGTAGCGAATAGATAGCAACTCACGTAGTGTGAACAATCTTCCGACATGGAGCAGAGAGAGGAACGCCGCTAAATAGGCCGCTGATTAATCAGAACGAGAGACTGGTGCGCGCAAAGGTGCAGCGGCTCAAGCTGAGGAGCGCGCCCAGAAAACAATCAGGCTAATAATGAGGTAGGTGAAGCTCCTCAGGTCTCTGAGGAACTGACAATAAGTAAAAGCATGTTGTAATAAGTATAGAGATTCTGAATTGGTGTGGTGAAGTTTTTTTTTTTTTATGTAAAACTGAAACTTGGTAAAGTTCTAAAACTTTTAGCTGGGTTTTATTGTTCCATGTGCTCATGTCATGAGAACTAAACCATCTCAGTTTATAACTCATGGGGGTTGAACATGTGTGAAAGTAAATATTGACAACTTTTATTAAGGTCAAATAACATCACTTTTCTTCTATTCTGAACAGTATTGGACTACACTCTTTGCAGAAATGTAGCTTCTGCCTCTTAAATATAGAGCATGTTTCCTTGAAGTCATCCAAGGTCAACATCTGAAGTCCAAAGTGTGTCAGTATAGGAATTCCACAATGAAACTGTGAAAGTTCAAACCACATCTGAAAACTTAATGCCGTTGGTGGCCATGAGCACATTTATCTTTAATGTCTGGGTTGAGTTTGACAGTGTGAAGAGCACAGATTCGCAGAGTTGAGCAGTGCATGAGTGAAGGGAGTGAGCCCAATATGGGGGAATTCTGAAAGATTGATGAGCAGAGAACCATGATGTTTGGCTTAGCAGTCTGAAAAATTGGACTAATCCATCCAGGCTTCATTAGCGGACCAGGTCAGCCCCAACTTTACATTCCAGCTTTCTGTTTCGGTTTATCAGTTTATTTGACTCCAGAAGTTCAACTTGTAATCTTGTGAGGCATTTAAAACTGTTCTGAGTACAAAAAAGTACATAAAAATTTTGCTACGAACTTGAAGTTGAAGAACAGCTGCTTCAGAGGAGTGTTTGTCAAGCATGTAGCAAAATCAGGAGCACGTCCACATATATGTATTTGTCATTTTTATTAACATTTCTGCCCCTTTCTCTACATGATCAGTCAGTTCTAAGGTGACCGTACAAACAAGACCATGACGTAATGTAAAGGGAAAAAAGCCTTATGTTCACAGCCGGAGTTTTTACAGCAGTGCCATACAGTACCACAATGAAAATGATATCTTCAGAGTCCATCAGAGGTCACAGATTCTCCCGCCAGGTATCCACAGGTGAATATCCACCAGAGGTGAGTGTCCTCTGAGTGTTTCAAACACCGGACAGGGTGCCAACCAGTGATGTAGTCGGGGCTATACTCACGTATACTCCGTATGCCTACTGTACTCTTGGTATGCTCACTTTGTTTTGCTGATTAGACTTCCCCCATTTACATTTATTCTTGTCCTTTTTAACTGACAAGCAAGTGTTTTTTGTAAACATGCTGCTTAATTTGGTGTAATTGGTGCATTTTTCTTTGAATCTGCCATTGAATATACAATAAGTAAAAAAAATGCACAAGTGAGACATGAAAATGTAATTCATGTTAAATAAATTAATTGATTGCTAATGAATCGTTGAATTTTGTCATTTTTTCGCTACTTTTATATACAATTTGGGTTTGGTATATTAAGGTGTATAATAGTACACCCCCTTTTATTTTATGGCTACACCACTTGTGTCAACCAGCACGCTCACTCGGGTACCAAGCTGATGGTGAAGATCACAACCAACTGGATACACAGAGAACGAACACCGGGGATCTGGGGAGAAGTGGAACACGGGTAAGTAGACAAAGGTGTACACACAATGATGACAATGAGGAGACAGCAAGCCAAACAGAGGGAGTCCAGGAAGTGATTGACAGGGGAATGACTTTGACAACAGACCCTATGCTTCTGGGAGATGTGGTTTTTATGTGTGGATCGCGATTGGGTAACACGGTAAGTGAAAACATCAGGATTGTGATCAGGGTTGTGCACAGAGTTGTGGAAGCTGACATCTGTATGGGCAGTGTAGAGTAATCTTTCGAAATAACTTCATAATTTCCTCTTTATTCACAGATTTGACATATTTTGCATATTCATGTAGGGCTCTGCTTCAAGCCCTATCTGTCTGATCAGAGCAAATGCAGGGAAAGGGCATCTGTCTGATCATCATCGATAACACATTTTATTCTCAACTCAGAAGAATTTAATATTAAAAGGGTTATAAAAAACAGAGTCCATGTTCATGTAATCAACAGGCTGCCTTAAATTGAGCCTTGTTTCTAAAATAAAACTTGTTAAAATTAAAATTACAAATACAACTGCCCTTCTTCTTCCATCGTTAAAAATAAAACTTTTTCTTGCACATTATTTTTGATTGTAGGTTTACCAATGCTGAGTTGTTACACACCGTCACTGTGTGGCTGAGAAAGAGGGTTAGAGATCATTACGGATGAGGTGAATTTGAAACTTTGTAAAGTTCTAAAGTTTCAAATTGTATGTGCTTTTAGGAGTTAGTGGTCATCACAGATGAGGGGGTGACCTCAGTCACAAGGCTTCCTGTATGATAATTATTTCACACCAGCCCCCAAAAAATGGGACTTTAAAAAAATAAAACTATTTGACTTCTGAAACACATTGAACTCTTTCTCATGAACACTTTATTTTTATTAAATACAAGCCTAACCATTGTGACTTCCAGAATGTCAACCACTAAGTTTTCTGAGTCACTTTGTGGTCTTAAAATGCAAGCCGCTTCGTTTTGAAGGCATGTCTTTCTTTTCTTTGTTTTCATGTCTGTTACTTATTTCATAAGCTCAGTTGGCTTGCTCTGGGGTGTAAATCTGTTGTCAGATTGCCCCCTGCTGGTGAGGAGATGCCATTTTGTACTACTGAGAAACAAACCAAGCTTGAAATCATTCTGGCACCATGCCTGGCATCCACAGCCAACGGGCCTCTTCCTGAGCACCATCTGTAGCCTCCAAGGGATGAAAAACTGGATGGCTGGTGTGACTGGGCTCTGTATCCATGAACAGAGCCCTAAACACAAGGGATGGGACCACACATAAGTGACATTCAGCGTTTTGTGCTCTACATGCCTGAGTATGTGTTATCAGTACTTTTAACATCTGGATGACAAAAACTGGATTTAAAGGTAGTCTGGTGGAATCACAAAAATCAGTTTAAGGAAAAACGTTAAAACGATGTTGGCACCTTTTTGCAGATAATATGTAGTGTTTGTTGAATACTCTCGATGTTTGTTTGGACAGCATAAGATTATCCTCTGTGTTATTCAGAGTTTTATTTTTTCAAAGCTTTGATTCTCTTGTTTTTATTTCTGTGACTTGTACGATTCCACTGTGGTGTTTGTACACTTGTTGCTATAATGATCTCGTAGGCGTCACTACTCTGACCTAGTTCCTGTCACTTTCTTCTGTCTAGTACATCTGTGAGAACAGAAAACTCTCAGAATGTAACAGAAATCCACTCTGCATACTGTTTATCAGTACTGAGATCCTTTAGCGTTCTGAAGGATGAGAAAAGCACAGTTTATCCCAAGCTAAACCCTAAACTAAACAAGAATCTGATTTCATGTGCACTTCATCTATTAATTATGTAAAAAGTCACTTCATTGATTTTCCAAGAAGACATGCACTGCTTTTAACATACAGTCAGGAAGTAAATTGCATAATATCAATGGAATAAACGGTTTGTTTACAAATTCAGAGCGTAAACTTAAAAATCTATATTTCTAAAAATGTATTTTAAAAATCTATAATATCAAGATACTCATTTAACACAATATATATATATATATATATACTGGGTAAGGCTATATTTGTAACTAAGATGTTCACAAATTACTTTTAATAGAAAAATCATGATTTAATTGTTTTTTAGGAATAATCAGATACTTTGAACACTTTTATCATGTCATTCTATGGTCAATAACAACCATGATATTGTTTCAATCTGTGCATATTTCACTAAGTAGGTTCAGTAGGTCTTATCTACACATTTAGTCTTGAAGAGGTGCTGTTCGGTTGATAGAAGATTTGATTTCCTGGTCAAGAACAGACACCTCAGATGTTTCTTACGCTATACCTTTCCCTAAACCCAACATTTAATCTTTTATAATTGTAAAAAACTAATCCTACTGCATCTGCATATACTCAGGCTGTCATTGGGATGATTTAAAATGTAAAAAAAATGTAGTAAAACTCAGTGTAGTTCCAAGACAAGTTGCTGCAAAACCGTTTGCAAGCATCCAAAGGAAGAAGCAGATTGCTGTGGGCAACAAATGCTAGAAATCATTTTTGGAACAAGAGTTGTAATAGCTGGCAAAAGAATAAATTCTGTTTAATTGGCAGGAATGGGCATATCTGACTCACAGTTAGTGTCTGGGAGCTTTCTCTAAAAAAGAAATGGCTCCACAGAGATATATTGTAAAGAATTAACATTTGAAATACACAATGTGTAAAGGAAAAAGGTGTTAAATCTTATAATTTACAATAAATTAATATGGCCGCACCATAGCTAAAAGCATCTATTGCAAAAAAACGAACCTGATGCTAATTACATTTGGGTTGTTTACAGTAAATTACAACTGCAAGATGAGGAGAACAACCTTTCTGATATCTTAAAAAAACATAACTAGCTAAATTCTGTCCGGAATCAAGTTCATGTTCCAGGTAAACCTGGTAAGACATTTGATGGTATAACAATTTCTGCATAATTTACCTGTTGTCACAAAGGCTTGGGATTAGGGTGTAAACCTTTAGTGGTGGAACAGAGCATGTAAATAACGCAGAAAACCCACCGGAACAGGACCCGGAAACAGACAATGCAATGCAGGAATAATCCCACTAGAGGACAAGTAAGTAATCCCACACTGGAGAGCAGAAAGTTAACAAGGAATTTAGCTAGACCTTACTGGAGCAAGGAGGTAATCCTTAGAATGGCCACAGGAGGTAAGTGTTCCAAGTGAGAGGAGTTTTTGCCGGTATGTACCAGACAATAGACTGAAGACGTGAATCTTTTGAACACAGGTGAGTGAAGATGGAGGCCTTCACTTGGTTGGGGAGGGGATTTGGAGAAAGTGTATGCATTTCTTGTGGTGATTAACTGGTGAGTGGAGCTTATGTTTGCATTTATGCATTCAGCAGGCACTTTTAAAAGCAGGCACTTTCAGCTGACACTTTTCCAATGTGACTCACAGTTTGGGAGTAAACACAACAAAGAGTTTGGTTAGTTAAAAGACGTACACGCAGAAGATGTTCCAGTTGATTCAGAATTAATTGAGTGTTTCAGATGTAATGTTAGTGAGTGCTTTCACAAAAGTAGAGTTTAGTTGTGAGAAACTCTGATTTCCCGATTGGACTGCTAGAGAATCCCACCAGCCAGGAACTGTGAAGGAGAAAGTTCTGGTAATTTTTTATTTATTTATTTTTTTGCCGCTCTGAGATGTAACTACCAGATGTTATACATTTCCTGAGTGATGTGGTATTGCAAGGTTTTGAAGGTCTTCAAATGCAAGCATCAGTTATTTGAACTTGATAAAAGCTGCAATGGGAAGCCAGTGGAGAGAGATGAAGAGAACAGTGACCTGGGCTCGACTAAGTTCCTTGAAGATCAGTCGAGCTGCTGAGTTCTGTATCATTTGAAGGGGTCTGACTGCACAGAAAGAAAGTTCAGCAAGAAGAGCATTGCAGTAGCCGAGTCTTGATATGACCAGTACCTGGACCAGACGTTGAGTTGAATGCTTCGTTAGGAGCTGTCTTATCTTTCCGATGTTATATAGAGCAAATCTGCATGTTCTAGATGTTTAAGCGATGTGGCCTTTGAATGTTAGTTGCTCATCGAAGATCACTCCATGTTTGCGGACAGAAGTAAAAGGAACAATTGCCGAGGACTCTTGTTGTATGGTGAACTCATGCAGGACAGTGGGGTTCGATAACAAGCAATGGAGTGAGAGGTGGAGTTGAGTGTCATACCAATGGTAGAAGATGTCTGTGAATGATGGGATGCAGAGGACCAAGAACTGAACCCTGTGTGCAGTTACTGTATCCTGGACACCCAGTTAATAGAAGGATTTGGTTGTGAATTGGTGCGTTGTGAATCAGAGTCTTAAAGAAAACACAACCAAAGAGATTTTTAACAGAGTCACAAAAAACTGGGCTAAATTTATAGGAGGCCGACCAATACTCTTCCTCGTTTCTGGTGCTGTGGTGGCTGTAGAGAGAGAAAGTGAGTCGGAGCAACCACAAACTTCAGTCACCGAACAGGTGAGGAATAATCATCGAACTGAACAGGTGAGAACGATAACCATAAGCACTAAACAATCAATAAAAACAAACAGGACCCAACATTTCATGCCTAATAATAGCACAGGAGTTTTCACTGATACTAAGCGCTAAAGTTAATCAAAACTAGATTCAACTTTTTAAATTCTAAATGAAAACATTTTTTTCCTTTGCAAATTTAGGTTTTCTGGGGTTTTATTCCAGTTCCAGACCGGTTGCAGATCCCCTCCATTGTTGTCTGATGATCTACTTTCTTTTGTGGGGTGACTGCCATTGCCGCTCTCCCCAAGTGGGTTACCTCCAACACATCTAGCAACATAACTTAAGGTTAATTGATTACTTTAAACAATTTTTGCTTATGAAGTATGATTAAAAAAACAATGATTCATTCATTTTCCAACCTGCTTATTCACTTTTGGGTCACAGGGGTCTGCCGGTGCCTATCTCCAGTGCACATTTTGCGTGACAGGCCATCGCAGGCAACATTAACTCACATATTCGCACCTAAGGGGAATTTAGATTATTTAATTAACCAAACCACATGTTTTTGGGATTGTGGGGGAAACCGGAGTACCCGGAGAAAAGCATACTCCTTCAATGTTGTCACCCATTGAGCCTCGAACCAACACCCTTCTAACTGGAAGACCACAGTGCTACCCACTGCACCATTTTGAAAACTAACATTATTCTTGAATTTGCCTCTCATCCTTGAAACTTATTTGAAGTAACTGCATAAAAGAACAATTTAAAAACATTTCCTTGGACCTTTTTTAGAGGACCTGAGACCTAGATAATAGAACTCCACTATCCTCTCCTGTTGCCACCTCAATCCATTTCACATGCCCCTTTTTACAGAAAAGACATTCTGGTGCCCATGTTGGTATGTCATTAGTAGAGTTTGTTTTGTCATTATTTGGCAACAACAAAATGAAAATAGAGGCAAAACTCGGTTTCGAATTACGAGTGATTTTATTGTAGCTTTTGAAAAATGTAATCATTATCATCTATTGTAATTTTTGGAGATGCTTTGATACATTTGTATATGCTTTGAAAAAACAATTATTGCATAAAGTCCTTAACGTTTAGTGGGAAAAGATGTTCAGAATAACTGAAAAAAAAATCTGATCTTTAAAGAAAATTTGTGTTATGGACCACAAGAGCAAACAAAGTAACTTGTAAAGTAATTGTTCGAAAAACCATTCAAAAACATTGCTCTGTGTTTATACTTGACCATTTTTTAGTCCTCCTGATGATTCTTTAGCCCTGTATGATACAGCGCATCATTTCCACATCCAGTGAGAGTGTGTGGGTGGTAACGCCATCTTTATGCACGTTTACTCTCAGCGGCGGAACAGCAGTAGAGGTTAAATGAAGCTTTGCCCTCTTCATATGCGCTTCCACACATATTAATTTCCATTGATTTGTAAGTTGGGTCAGAGAGAATTGCATTGGTGTTAATGTATTCTAGCTCTACTCCAATGTGTTTGGTTCCCGGTGACTGCAAGGATTTAACTGGGTCATAGCCAGACCCCATCAGCCCCCCGAGGCCATGTTTCATACAGATCTTCATTTAGATGGAGTTTCAAAGCAGCACTAGTACCAAAGTTCAAACTCACCACAGCCAGCAAAAAGCAAGTTCTGATTCCTGCTGCAGCTCTTAAAGGAATAGTTCACCCAAAAGCAACAATCTGTCCGTAGATCTCATCCGCGTGACGTTTCACTCACCTATTCACCAAATGACCTATTGCTTATCTCTAATCCCCTTAACAACTGTTGCCAGCACGAACAAATTGTAAGAGTTGCTCAGTGCTTTTCAATGAGACAAAGCAGCAAGAGGGACTTGTATTAAGAGGTTTTGGACACATTTTCTACAATTCTACGTAGATTTCTGAAGTTCAGAACTCAGTGGGGTGAGCCCAATCACAAAATGGCGTCATTAAAAAAATAAACAATTCACTATATAATACGTCTAAATTATATCTGGATGCTCTCTAACCTATTTTAAAGCAATACTGGAGTTCTAAAAATGTCCATTTGAGTGAAGAAAAAAGCTCAGGGGCCCAACTTTTCCAATCTGGTGTCTCAAGATGTATCACTAAACCTGATATCGCAGGTCAAAGTTCCTCCCAACTGAACTCTCCATCGTAGCAGAATACAGAATCGCACAGCATAGACGGGAACGTCCACTTTCACATCGCGAATACAAAAGTGTCACCGCCCTATAAGCCTGAGATTTACACTGCTCAACTCTCTTTCTGAAGAGTTAAAATATCAGAATGTTTAGCCATTTTACTCAATTCGTATGCATAATAGCATTACTAGTGCTTGCTCAATTAAGTGTCCACTGAATGTTTTAAATCCATTTACTTGTTTCATTATTTAGGCTTAGTTTTGACACCAGCTTAATATGGAGTTGAGCTCTGGTAGGATTTTGTTTAAAAAAAAATATTTAAAAAATACTGCGTAGTCTTAATAGAACATGTGTAATTAACTAAACCAGGCAAGAATTTTAATTAGAAGGCATTAATCATCTTTCAACAGGGAGGCATATCTACAATGTATTATACTTTTGGAAGAAAAGAAAATATTTGCAATGGCATGGCTAAAGCAATTATTATTCAGACCACAGGGAAGTATGAATAATGATATGTGCCTTGTATTGATTTCACGGCTGACAGACCAGCACCTTTCACCAGCAAGAAGCTTGCAGTTTTCACCAGCAGATGATCTATCAAAGCAATAATAGAGTAATTCTCCTGTTTAATTGGACATTGTTGGACTGGCGTGTTAGTCTCGCCACTGAAATGCCCTTTTTCATGTAATCTGTAATTGAAATATTGCATTGCCATGCAAACAGGCAGGTATATGACACAGTCTCATCCAACATGCAAGACTGGTTTAATCCCAGCGAGCATTGCTATTGCTTTTTATTATTGTGTTCTGCATGAATCACATTTGCACATAACTGATGAATCTTTACCCCAAAAACTTGCTAGCCATACAGCCACATACAACCCTATGCTCCACTCGAGTGCATGTAAATAAGCCGCCATCTTACTAATGTTCATTTTCTCATAAAAGTAAATTAAAAACTGTTTAGAACAATATTAAAACCATTTGTTATGGTTGTTCTTTTAACAATACATTTAAAGTTCAGAACAGTGACTTATTATAATATTAATTGTTATTATTATCGTATATAAATATTTTTAAACCGTTTTAACCCAGCCAGTGCCGATCACTCTCGCTGGTTTGAATAAAGAAGGAATGAATTCAAAATAATTCAGATATAGAATTATTATATAATAATAGAATATATTATTACATATAGAATAATGTCAAAAATTGAGAACGAACTGTTATGTTTTATAACAAAAAAAAACCTTTTTGAAACCCACACATTGTATTTGAACTCTGTTGAATATTCTGTAAAAAATACAATCTCAGAATCATATTTTGTGTTAATTTAATGAAAAATATTTGTTTAAAAAAAAGGAGCTGGGTTTGTACTAACAAATGAGTGTTTCCACAAAAAAAAGTTTTAAGTGTAATTTATTAGAGCAAATTGTAAAGTAGTAAAAAACGCCCAAAAGGCCCCAGACTTCAAAGGGTTGATTACATTTTTACTACATTTTGTCAGGTTTAAAAGGATCAAGAACTGCGATACCCAAAGAATGATTGTTTGGTGTCTGTGAACCAATGGAACCGGAAACAAAATTAATGACTGCATCAGAACTCTAATTCTAGTGTTTATTTTAAAAGGATCCAATACTGAATGAATTATATGAATCCCTCGTTCCTTTTAGATAAACAATGGGTAATAGGAATTAATATTAGCAAATACATGAATACTTCTGGTTGCAAGGAAATCTCAGACAAAGTACTGATTTTATTTACACAGGTTTATAGGTTTATAGGTAAGAACAATAATGTTCATGTAAAAAGATGTTATTTCAAGTATCTAGCTTAAAAAAAACAACAGCCGCAACTGGAAGACTGTAAGTAGTAATCAGTAAAAACCAGGACTTTGCTTGGGTGAGAACTAAACAGAAACGTTTGTGTTTTTGTACATACTAGAATACAATTTTATTTAATTTGCCAACTTGTTTCTCATTAAGTGTAAATTCACAGTGGTGCTTTCAAGATGTGCCACTCATCACTTTAGTGGAGAACTGCCTAAAAATACATAAAATAAAAAAGTTCAGGTGTTGTATACTGGTCAAAACCCACTCAAAGCCTGTTGAAAAGCAAGATGCAAAATCTAATACTCAGAATCATATTTTTTGTATTACAATTTAATGTAATGAAAAATATTTGTTAAGTGATACTTGTTATTTATTCTTCTTGACCAAAGGAAAGTGACTCCTTGTGAAAGAGAGTCTGTTTATACATCACTTTGATCTGCCCGAAGATCCTGCTCTTTATGTGAATCTGCATGGAATAAATGATAATGGCAATTGAGTCATGCTGATAAAATGATGGTGAAAGATTGTGATGCTTTGAGAGAAACAATTATGTTGTGTTGCTTAAATGTTCTTTTGACATCAGAAGAGATGAAAGTACTGCAGCTTGAATTCTGAGGCTCAATAACTTGACAGAATTATTGGTCCCTTGGTAGCCTGTGGTGTTTTTAAAACTAAATAGCATTACTGTTACACTGCTGAGATTGAAATAGGTAATTGTGACCATAGCTGAGAGAGAGACTAACACCATGAAACTTAAAAAAAATAACTACAAAAACTAAAAAAAAACATCATCAAGAAAAGCTTACATATGCATATTATAAAAGCGGCATATTCTCACAACACAAACAAAAAGTGAACCACTAATCAGGAATCTGTTGTAGAGCTTCTAAGATGTGGCCATTTTGCTTAGGGAGCATGCGTGTTTAGTTCATTTCAAACGTAAAATTTGGCTCCCAGAAATCTTCTACACTGCCAGCTCTCGGGGTGGCACAACTCTGCAGAGTTTTTCTTCAACCATAATGAAAGGTAACAACTGGGCCAGTGAGATATGTCAATAAAGCAATAAAGAAAGAGTCACAAAGATAAAAGTTGTTACATTATAACAGACAGGGTAACCAGAATTCCAATAACTTAAAGTTTTTGGAATGATTTCAAAGGATTTTGTAATCTGTAAGATTTAGAAAAAAATTTGTAATCTAATACATGGACAAACTGACAAAGTTCACTTGAAAAGGCCCTTTCTGGGTTTCAAGCCACCTTCTGTTTGATTGGCAACTATACATTATATACCACCATACTGCCTTCATAAAATATTATTCATTTTCAGTTAAATAACACTTTAAATCATAAATATCACTTTAAAATGAAAACTGATTGCTAAATTAAATGTGAAAGGAAACACGCTGTGCTGTGTAGGACCTACACAACAAGCATCATTTTGACGCTTTACTTGGCCACAGACAAGAGTGAGTGCACAATCCTGTTTTGTGCAACTGTAATCTCAGTGTACAGCACACATCCATGATGAAACATCTCTGGTATCTGTTTCCATGACAACAACAGCATCAGTACCTGCTCTGCACCTGTTCACAGTGCTCTTTCACATCACACATGATCTGTGGTCGACCTCTCCAGCTGCAGCAGACCCATTCTTCGAGTAATCACCTCATTTTAATGTGGGATCAAAGGGTTTCATGGGAGTTTTATCAAGAACGTGTAAATACCCTACTCTACATAATCCATATACTCTTACGCATGCAACACTTGCTATGCAGTAGAGCATTAAAACAGATTTAATGTAGCTATATTTTCTGTAAACTTATTTATGTCCTGTTTTGGTTGATCTGAGACAAAACACTTACTAGCTTCCATCCCTTTATTTGTATGTGCATTTTGGGATGTGACATAAAAAACCCTGAATGGAAATGGCAAGATGTGTATACATTTAGTAAATGTGCTTAAAAAAATTAAGATCACAACTGAGTAAGATAAACTTTTTGTCCGATAAGAAAAAATGTGCATAAACTTTGATGGAATTGCATTTAGTGAATAAAATCCAATGCAATGCAGGAGGGTTTTTTTCTCTCAGAACTGGGGCGTGAAAAAATGGGGTGGCATTAATGGACTAACCAATTAATTTATTTCATTGCACGACATCTGAAATGTTGTTTTGATCATTCTAAAACTCCTTAAACAAAGTCTTTCATCAAAGTGGTTTGGGATTCTCACCTTCCAGAACTTGTGATATTCAAAAAAAGGCCATCTCCTAATGCAGAAACTTCCATTTTTCCATATTTGCCATGAGTTTGTCAGGAAGTGGCGATTTTGCTCTCTTGAACTCATTGGATGGAAATAGTGTTTTATTCACAAACATTTTAGTCAATATTCCAGTTTTGCGCATAATTTGCATCTTTGGATGGAAACATGGCTACTGTGTTATTTCTACATAATCTTTAAAGAACACAAATACCACCTGCTTCACAAAACACAGAGGTCCTGGGAAAATCCATCTTTTCTGAAGAATTTTGTCATTTTAAACACACTTTACAGACTTGTAAAGCTGAAATAAGGATGTAACACATCAATAAATCCCTCTTTTTATTTTTCTCCACTTTTTGACAAAGAGAAAGTTGAATATGTGATTAAATATGAGTTTTGCATTTCTCTACTGGAAACTTTTGTTTTCAGCAAGTGCAACAGATGTCAACTTCAGGTTGAAGGGTTTCATTTCTGTAAGATGTACATTAAAGGTTTTTAGATAATTTGGGATGATACAGGAACTCAAAGCAAACATAATTAAAAGACAGAATTTTCATTCACTGAAAAAATTAACTAAATAAACTAATTAAATAGATGATAGATGCGTTAGTTTAGCGTTAGATGTTAGTTTAACTCTATATATAAAGTGGAGTAAATGTTACTCTAAGGATTTTATTGTGTACATTTTATTTTTGAAGTGAGCACTCTGACATTGGTTTAAGGATGTTTACTCTTTAAAAAAAGGTTCTTCACTAATTCTTTGCAGGTTGGGAGGTACTATGTAACATTTTTTTGCTCTACAGAACCCTCTATATGGCTTTGTGTATAGTCATATATATCATGACGTTTATTTCATATATTTGAGGATTGCTTCTAAACAGCCCTTTTGAATGTTAGAACTCAAAAGCTCATTTGAAGGTTGGTACTAAATAGCACCTTTGAAGATAAGTCTTAAAATGGGACCAAAAAAGGTTTCCCAATGATTACGAGTCAAAGACCTTGACTTGGTTCTATATAGAACCTTTTTAGTGTAGGTTATAAACAAAGGGACGTGAGATCCAGTTTGGTGATGGTGTTTCCAAACTCGGTGTAAATCCTCAAGCGAAGGCTTATACTGCCCTCATCTGGCCATTATGGTATTTTCTGCTGTTGGAAAAACTGAGGGTGACAAGTCTTTGTCTTGTTAGCCGGCCATGTTTAAACCTTTGCTTTGACTGTATCTTGATATGTTACATGTGTCTGATTTAATTTAGATAAATAAATATTGATAGTAACTAAAATACACTGTGCCCTGCGATGGACTGGCGACCTTTCCAGGGTGTACCCCCACCTCTCACCCATGTGAGATGGAGGTATGCACCAGCAAACCCTGTGACCCCAAAAACGGAATAACCGGGCAGGAAAATGAATGAATGAAACACATTGATTGACCCTATAGTGCAAAATGTTCCCGAACACAGTCGTCATTTTACATCTTGTAGAAGAAAACAGTGACATCCAATAAACCCATAATTATTGAAGCCTTTTCTTCAGAGAGGAAAGATGCCAGTGGACTGTTAAGCACAGTATCCTGCTGGGGTCAGTGGAGGAACTCGACTGCTTGTTGAAGATCTTCACATGCTGGTAAAACCAGCCCATACGCTGTCAGAGCCCTTTGAAACAGCTCCAGAGCGAAAGCAGTGGACCGGGCAACCCCCAGTGATTGCTTTTTGCAGAGTCTGGAACTGAAACCAGCACAGTGGTTTTTATATGTTTTATTTACTTGCATACTGTAACTTTGCCCTTTTTAAATTGATTGTACAAAATGTTTTTTGTTTTTAAAGTTAAAACCAACTCCAAAGTTGTTTCTGGAGTGCCACAGCTCTGCTTGTTTTAGTTTGATGGCTGTGTCAGCGCAGCCATCAAACAAGCTTTATTAGTAAGACAGATTTTGGACTTAACTGCAATGAGCCAAAGACCTTTAAAAGACATTAACTTAATTGGTCCTGAACCAAGATGCTTAACAGATTTCACTCTAACATTGAGTGATTGGAAAGCACTGGTATATTTGTGACCCATTGACAAAAATAAAAATTGTGTGAGTGCTGGTATCTGCCACTGCTGCTGCTTGATCTTTCATATTTGTGTGATTCATTTTGATGTGTAAATTAAGTATATATTATATTTATTTATATTGCTTTTAACTAACTTTAAACTAATCAGAAAAGTCAGAGATATGCACCACAACAAAAAGAAGTTGGAGCTATTGAACTATTTGCTTATTTTTACACGACTGCCATTTTAAGAAAGAACGAGAGGCTCTAATGGAGTAGAGGTTAAAAACTACAGGATTGTTATGGCCTGGAACTATTGCTAAGATATTTATTCATTTATGTTGTCCATAATCTCCAATATAGGATTAATGTTAAATAAATTAGTTTTAAATGACTCAGACAACAACACATTCCTACAGCATTGAATTAGGAAGGTATCTTTTTCTTAATTTCTTCATACTATTTCTGGTTTCTTGCCACCAGAGCCACGATTGATTCATTCATTTTCCATTCCTTTCAGGGTCACGGGGGTCTGCTGGTGCTTATCTCCAGCTCACTTGGGCAAGAGGCAGGGGTACATCCTGGACAGGTTGCCAGTCCATTGCAGTCTCTCGTTGATTTTATTAGTTAAAAATCTATGTAAAATCACAGATATATGCCAGCTATACCAAAGGTATTAGCAAACAATTTCTTTAGAATCTGCGTGAGTTCATGCATATTTTATCCTTGTGTCACAAAGCTTTATTGAATTAAAAAAGTGCAAAATGTTGTTATATTTAAAAAAAATATATATTTAAAAACATGTTAAAAAGTATGGATTTTTGCCAGTCTTCCACCAAACTGGAAATTTTAGGTAAAAATTTACTTTATTATGCTGAATATTTCATTGAGTTTTGACCATTTTTCGTGGTTAAAGGGGTTGAATGTGATTCGATCATACATTAAAAAGATACATTTACTTTAATCTTGACCTCAATTGTTTGGGGCTGCGGGACCTGGAAATGCACAACTTCTACTTCATTTCCTTCTCGATCGATGGCGCTTATGTAGTTTGACTCCATGGGATTTGACTTTAGAAATGGGACGTACCTTACCTACAGTGGGAGGAGGCAAACAGGTTGAGTCACCTGGAGCAGGAAGTAAATGTGGAATGAAAGTGTTACATAAAACACGTCATTAAACTCCGGATCAGTGCTCTCCAGGTGTCCGCTCGAGCACACCACACCGACCGCTGGCCTCATCAGAATCACCTGGTGAACATGGTGAGTTTCAAATTAGCGAGGTTTGAAATTAAGTCACAAAACAAGCAAGACTGGTTATGATAGGTTACGCAGTTGTTATTTGTGCTAAACGTACACTGTATTTTTTTATTGCTTCTAAATGTATGAAGTTGTACATTTGACCGGTGGCTTAGACGTATTCCTACACCTTCTTTGGGCAAATCTGCGTTTAATAAATCCATTAATATTATAGTATTAATAACCATTAGCTTCAAAGTTAATTCTCTGCCTGCCTCAACAATATATCGAACAATGCGTTGTATTTTACGTCACCACAGAATTGCTTAAATAAACATCAGAATAATAGCTGTAATGCTAGCTTTTCAGACAATGTTCTTCGTTTTAACATGTAGTTGAACAGTTGAAAAAGCCTGTACAATTTTTACATGGACACTGTTTTCTAGAAAACGTTGCTTTCAAATATTTAATTGTTCCTATTAGTTCTTCATAAACCAAAATAAACGTCTGAAAAACTGGTTTCTTTTATGGTGAGTGTATTTTTATTTTAAAGGAAAATAACAGTCGAAACGACAAATATTCAGTTCTAAATTCACTGTATTAATTGTAGAATTTTGAAAGGTTATTTTAAAGGAAAGGAAAGGAAACCCATTCTTGAAATATTTTGGTTTTCTTCTTGATGCTTTGGCATGACGGATAGATACATAGATATCTTTTACTACAGAAACCTCCAGGAGGAAGCAGAAGTTAAAAAATATGATTATGGCTGAAAGTAAATAAGAAACCTCATTTCACTGATTTATTGTACACATTGTATTGGATTTATTGTGTTTGGGTATGTACAAGGAAATAATACAAGTGATTTCTTTGACAGCTAAAGTTGTATTTAATAACACTTTACCAAAAGTTTAGTTATTATTTAGACCATATCAGTTAAGTGTTTCTTGCAACCATGGAGTTAATTTGTAAAAATGGATGCAAAAGATATTTATTTTGGAATATATCCTTGTGTCTTTAAGAACCACGGTTTTGGAATGTACGGGATGAGAAGACCAGATTTTAGCTGGTTGTGCAAGTGAAAGTGTTGTAAAATTGTAAAATACACGCCTTGCAAAATGCACATGCCTAATCACACACAGGTAAATCCTGCTGCTTACCACTGTTTGCTCTCTACAACTCTGGGCCTACACAAATGTTGTACCAATCATGTTGGAAGTTTCATGATATCGATGTGGTAACTATTTGGTTCTCAAATAGTCAAAGTTATTTATTTCTGTAGATTAAGAGTACAGTTTCTAGCCATTTCAGCTTGAAAATCACAACTTTTATTTCAGTGTGTTTCAGAGTAGTATATGGTTTTTTAACGGTTCCGTATTGAAATGGAATTTTTGAAAAATACCTTTGTGTGACTGACCTAAGTTAAGCAAAGTGTACAGTTTGAGTTGTACATGTGGTATCTGTGGTACCTTTACAGAAAAGGGTTACTGGTTTGAAATTAATCTTTTCTGTTGTAAAATACATATGGTGCACGTGGGGTAAAAGGGCCAAGAATACCCACTTGCCTTCCATCAAAACTAGGGATGTCTCGATTTGAACACATGGTTTCTGACTCGACCGTCACCTCCAGATCAGGACTCAGATTTATTTTGTAGCAATCTACGAAATTGGGGCAGTCCTCTCTAAGATGTTGACCATGAGCTCCTTTTGACATACTGTTTTAACACAAATACATTCATCATTGAAGGCAACTTTTTTTTTTACTTTTAATGGTGGTTCTTGTGATATACCACCAGTCACTGCAGCTCTCAACATGTGATGGAGTAGTCTGGAAACAGGATTGTCATTCTGAAAAGTGCAAATGAATTGTGACGCGATAATAATTTTTATATTCTATAATATAGGCACTGTAAACAAACTTCCAGCCTGCTCAGGAAAAAACAAGCCTAATCAAATATGTAACCGATTCATTTAAGGTCCTCTTCAATGTTTGATTTATTTATCTTTATAGGATTTTTATTTTAAAACCAACTCATTATTCTTTGCTTTTCTAAAAAGAAATATGTTGTTTAAAAAAAAAAAAAAACTTTCACCCTGTTGTTTTTATCACCAGAACAATCAGGGAGTATTTATTCAGGGAGGGTTTTTTTTTTTGTTTTTTTTTTTTGTTTTTTTTTTGCTCATGCTCTAGTACAAATAGACTTTCCAGTACAGAACAAGTAGTGACAAGTTTAGTTTCTATTTTAAAGCCTTAATAACCCATTCTTTGTTTGTGTCTAAGCCTTTTTCAGAAGCAACACCAATATGTCAAAGCACCAGACGGAACACGATGAATCCCTCACAGTGAAGAACACCAGAATATCACACTTTTACACAGTATCGGGATGCATTCGAGGAGTTTCCACCAACCCATTTCCCAGGATGCTGGTGACCTCATGAACTGTCAAATGAAGCTTCGTGAAGAATCGGCTTTCTTTCTAAAGCTGGGTTACTCTCCTCAAGAGGTAAAGGCTGCCCTGAGAAAGCTTGGTCTTGGAACAGACACTAATGCAGTACTGGGTGAGCTGGTTCGGTCTGGGGCAAAGGCTGTGCCCTCTTCTGTTTCTGATGGTGAGGATGGAAGGCCGGCTTCACCCCATCGGGGAGGGAGCTCATCTAGAGAACATGCCTCTTTGCTAGAAGACAAGGCCAAAGCTGACAGTGATTTGAGACCCATTGTTATTGATGGCAGTAATGTGGCCATGAGGTAAGGACCATTAGATTTTAAATGCAAATATGAAGGTGTGCTGTAAATACTAATAGCCTCTTAGCTATCAGCATCTTTCTAATTATTCTGTGAAGTATAATTGTTATTTTTTTTGTGCCTCCCTCACAATTATAATACCTTAAACTGGTAGTTAAACTGTGGGTTTAACCTCAGTGTCACAGCTTTATTAGATTTGTGGTAGATTGTTTGGTCTGCTCTTGCTATTTAACTTTTAATTCAATGATGCCTCATTAACATATTTTAATCTTAATTCTTTATCGGAACACATTTACGGATGCCCTCCCCTGTTGGCTTAAAAACCCTACTCTTAGGCATGATGATCAATAAATCCCATTAAGGAAGATAGCGAGCTTTCTGGAAAAATCATGAGGTTACTGTGGATGCAGCAGTACCTTTGACCAATCAGTTTTAACCATTTCTGCAAACACAAGCAGGGCTCAAAATGGCCTTTTTTTCTACTGGATTGTAAAGTCTTCTAATTCCAAAGTGTTCCTAGCACTGGGAAGTCTTTAGCAAATTCTACATGATAACATTTTAAAATAGTTCTATTAGTACGTTTAACAGTTGGATATTTGGATTATTTTCATATTTTGGCTTATGTAAAAGTTTCACAAAAAAAGATTAGGATTAAAGTATAAAACTTGGTTTTATACTTGAGTATCAAAGTTGGTTTTATATATAAAAACATGATTTGGTTTAAAGTATTTTACTGGGTGCAAATCAAATTAGTTGACATGCATAATCAAAAAATGTTCATACAAAATATACATTGATTCATTATTCATTTTAATATTAAAGTTGCTAAACAACATCACAGCTTGTGCAAATGCATCCTCCTTTCCCCTGAATTTGGAGGATGCATGGCTATGATCCTCCGTGGCCTCAGATATCCCAAGATACTCTGAGTGCTTTTTTCAGCAGAATCAACAGATAAAAGCGAGAAAATACATTTGAATTTTCAATGAAATGTAAATAACAGGTTTTTATTAAGGACAGTAGTTCAAGGGATACTTTAAAAGCTGGTAGTGTTGGTAGCATTTTAAAATATCATAGTTTTTGTTTTAAAAACACTAATAGTAACGCTAACACACAAAGCCAACTAAAAGTGATGCAATGTATTCTAACTATTGGCACATGTCACTTTGTTTTAAGAAGCAAGGAGCAGAAAGAGGAGTTTATAAAATTCTGTGGTCAGAATGAGGCTAGACCGTCTTGTTTACCAATGGTTGTACAGCCTTTGGAGGATCTTCCCATGGCATAGGCTTCAGAGCAGGGGTCTCAGGTGGGTTTAATTGAGGTTGGAGCTAAACTGTGCAGGGCTGTGGCCCCCAGGAACTGATTTTGAGACCCCTGTTCCAGAGGCTCTGTAAGCTGCATCGACCAAAGTATTCTAGAACCTGGATTGTGACACAGCTATAGACTGTGCGCACAGCTGAAAATGTCTAAACTACATTCATTCATATCTTCAGAGTAAACCCGTAGACACATTGGCCTTTTTTAAAAAGATCTCACCTGTGTCTGTTTTTTTTTCCTTAACAAAAATGAGTGTTTTTTTTCACAATTATCATACTTCCTTGATCAAAACAGCCGATTTTAATTAGCGCACACACCAGTGCATGTGGAGACTTATAAGTTTTCCCTTCCATTTCTTTCAACCCTATTCTAAGGATTCCTTCTCATATACCTGTGTCCCTTCACTCTGCATTGCTGGAGGTATGACACAGATTGGGTGTTTTTGCAATGGAGGTGGTCATTGATTGTATATATCAAGTCCCAATGACGCTGACTGCAGATAGATTTGCAGCCAATACAAGTCTATGGGGAAAAAGCGGAACTTTAAAAATGATTTCCTTAGAAATTGCTTTATTTACACTTTTAATGGTTTTATAAAATTATCTCTACAGATAACAAAGCTCCATAGATAGATGGATAGATATATAGATTTTTTTTAAGAGAATGGGTTAATTTCAGACTGTTATAAAAATTTCAGACTGTTATAAAAATGAATGAATGGGTGGAGGGGATCAATATGCAAAGTCAAAAGTTTGGCGAGTATCAACATGTTTCTCTATCAAAGGGAAATTTATGGGAACTTCTTCTGAAATTTCCCCAAACATCACTGTTAGTCCTTTCATTCTGATTTCACTCCTCAGATTGATGCAACAGACTGAACCTTAAAGCATGAATTAAATACCTACCAAAGTCCTTTTTTTTTTCCTTCACTTCCCATATTGAATTGCTCACGTTGCCTGTGGGCTATGATCGTAAAACTGCTTCTGAAAGAGTTTTTACTTCCTCTATCTCTATGTTTCAGTTCTCAGATATGCAAATTATCTGTACACTTAACCATTTCATTTTCAGTAGACACGGTGCTCAACGCGGCCTTTAGAATTTTTAGTCATGCATTCTGTTAAGGTCACTGGGTAATTCTCAGAGCAATTTCAGTTTCCTGGAAAGGAAGACTTTATAAGCAAACTCCGATAGCTAGATTGTAACCTGTGTGTTTGTGTGAGAGGCTGTAGATGGATTGATAATTATACATTGGCATTGCAAAAATGCGCTGCATGTATTTTTAGATTCGAAAGCAAAGCTTTCATCATTTCGATCAGGTCTTTATCTTACTGCTTATTTCTATCTATTTTTTCATGAACATCTCTTATCAGCATCTGTCAACATCTAAAATGTGTCTTGGTTTAAAAGCGCTAGCTTTTTATTCATTACACTTTGTCATGTAAAAGAGATTAAACAACACACAAGCTTGTGGTAAACATTTAGGCAATTCCATCTGTATGGGCATGACATTTGTAGTTAAAAATCTATGTTCTGTATATAGTGTTTCTCCTAGATTTATATGGTTGTTTTTATGACTGGATTACTTTGTGTTGTATGAAATGGATCAAACGTGGTTTCATGCTAAATATCTCTAGCTGTCAGCGAGTCAGAGCTGTGCAATGTGTTCTGACTAAATAATGGCTATGATCACCTGCAGCCAATTAGAGAGCCACATCGAGGGCAACATGAAGCTGTGTAGGAGATACAAAGGCATAGGAGGCATATATAAACAGTCATTTTGGTTAAATTGGGGCTTCTTTTTTGCTTTATTTGGACCCTAAAGAATAAATAAAAACGTGCTCCCGTATCTGATCATAATCCCAGTCTTTCACTTCAGTCTCACTTTTGATTGCACTAGCCGAGGACAGGCCTAACCGCTCAAGTAAAGACCAGTCATTAACCCTTTAAGACCTATGGAAGCACTGGCGATCCCATTTGCATATAAATTTTTAAATGCCTTAAAGCTGGAACCACATAAGATAGAGCAAAAGTTATTTTTGCATCATAAACAGAAGGAGTTAGACTTGCATATGAGCTGACATGCCTCATAGAGCTGTTTTTTTTCAGGAGTGGGTGTGTAGGGGTGGTGAGTAAAAGGTACAGGAGAGGTAGCGGGTGAGAGGGGTGGGGATGTGAGGGTTGATAAGTGAGAGGGGCGGGGACAGGAGGAGTGTGAATTGGGAGGGGTGGCTAGTGAGAGGAACAGGATGGGAGGGTTGGTGAGTAGGTGAGGGGGAGGGGACTGGAGGGGTAGTGAGTGAGTGAGGGGAGTGGAGGGGTGACTGAGAGGAACAGGCCAGGAGGGTTACTGGGTGAGAGGGACATGGATGGGAGAGGTGGGAGGTTAGAGGAACAGGACTGGAGGAGTAGCGAGTGAGTGAGGGGAATGTGAGGGGTGGTCACTGAGATGAGGAACAGGCCAGAAGGGTTAGCAGGTGAGAGGGACCTGGATGGAAGAAATGGCAGGTCAGGGGAACAGGACAAAAGGGGTAGCGAGTGAAGAGGAAAAGAAGGGTGGCTAGTGAGAGGGACTGGCACAGGAGGGGTGGGGAATGGGAGGGGTGGCTAGCTTGTGAGGGGAATGAGGATGGGTAGATGTGATGTTGAAAAATACAATGAAATACTATAAAAACTTGAACCTAGACACATTTGTGGTTTTTGCGGTATGTAAGTGAACAAGATATATTTATACTTCAGTGCTTCATGCTTTATTTTTTTTTCTGGACAGTTGGAGAGCCAGTCAGAAGAGCAGCTAGATGAGATCGATTTGAGAAAAATATCTCAATTATTTTAATTTATTTTTTCTTTGTTTTTATCTGGTGCTCTTGGAAAACCTTTTTTTTAGACTCGTGTTAACTTTCAAAACCTTATTTATGCTCTAACTTTAAAACGAAAAGTGGGCATGTAGTAAGTAAAGGGATGGCAAATGTTAGAAATATATAATTTATGTAAGCCATTGTTTCTTTATTGTTGCATTTGTTTATCTAACATCTTCTCTTTGTGTGTTTTCTCTCTGCTTTGTTTTCTTTGAGTCATGGGAACAAGGAAGTGTTTTCATGTAGGGGTATTGAGCTAGCAGTCAACTGCTTCCTTGACCGAGGACACAGAAAGATTACAGTATTCGTGCCTTCCTGGAGAAAAGAGCAGCCCAGACCTAATGTACCGATTTCAGGTAGAGACACTCCCTGGGCTTTCTTATTTTAAAATGAGTCACCTGAGGCCAGAAAAGAAAACACAACTTTGACTAAAGATATTCAATGCAAACACAGTTCAGTAAATGTGGGAAAGCTTAAAATCTGACTGAATATTTACATATGAGAGCCTGCTTCTCTGAGGCCTCGCATAAGTGCTAGAGGTTCCCATGTTAAAACCTTTTGCTAGTTAACTGAAGAACCAGATGTTCTTGTACGGGATGTGTTTTAACCCTTTACTGCCTCTGTGCCAAAATGTTAAGACCTCCGTTTTGAAAACTATCATGTTTTTCCTCTGCAGTTTGAGGTCCGCTTTCTATTTACTCATTTGCTCAGATGTATTGGTTCAGTTGGTGCAAAATGACCTAATAATAAAATGAAGTGTATAAGGAAGATGTGGATGCAGCAGCCCTCATTGGGAATTCCCCACCAGGAAGTCTTGGACATTTCTTTCTAGATCTGTAATTTTATCACTATGTGAGAAATTACTATGGCTAATAATAATGACTACGAAAGCTGTTTTAAATATTGATGTCTCAAGATGAGCCATGTTTTTCAGGATCATTTGCACTGATTAAGGGTGTGCAAATTGCACTTTTCTTGATCGCTGCAGCTTTCTTGTAAACATGATGCAGATTTTTGGAAATTAAAATGTTTTTGACGAGTACAAATGTACAAAAGCCTTTTAAAATACTTAATTTATTTTTTATAACAAATAGTCATTATTCACTCGTGTAAAATGCATTTTAAATAATGAATCATATGTCATTTTTTTAAATGCAGTTTCTGGTGCAGATTTTGGGGAATTAAAATGTTTTTGATAGAGAATATGTTCAAAAATCTTTAATTTGACAGAGAATACATGTATAAATCCTTTATTTAGAGCAATTTTTCTCTTACATGAAATGTTACATTGTGTACCTTAGAATCAGCACCTTACATTGTTTCTTATGTTGTTTGGTTGTACTTGAGTACTCCCATGTACCATAATAATTTCCTTGTGTGTGCTCACACACACCCACACTTATCAATAAGTTAGATTGGTGTCTCCTAATTTGATCGTTGTTTGAGCAGCGATTGTTGGACATGTGACTCTCAAACCATAAAACCAATTCTCAAACCATAAAAAAACGGTGCCTACTTTGGCCGTTATTTAAATAAAAGTACAGTTACATGTGCACAAACAGCGTCTACAGAATCTACTAATTTTTTTAGGTGTTTTCAGCACTTTTTTTTTTCTTTCCCCCATATGAACTTTTTGTATTCCATTATGAAAGAGCTAAAAGGCGATCAATTTAAGAATTTACTTGTTGATTCTGGGTGTTTCTATCTCTTTCGCATTTAAAACTCAAACGGCATGTTATTATTGTCTTAAAGCCATGTTAGACACTTTAGATAAGTACTTTTCAAAAATTTAGCATGGGGGCACACTTTAAACTGTACTTGATGGTTCTTAAATGAGCTTCTTTTTTTTCTTCCAGATCAGCATATTTTGGGAGAACTGGAAAAAAATAAGTTTCTTGTGTATACTCCTTCGCGAAGAGTTGGTGGAAAGCGTTTGGTCTGCTACGATGATCGATATATTGTCGCGCTTGCTCATGATCTGGATGGCATTATTGTATCCAACGACACTTATCGTGACCTTCAAAGTGAACGCCCTGAGTGGAAGCGCTTCATTGAGGAGAGATTGCTCATGTATTCATTTGTCAATGATAAGTGCGTTATTATTTTCATCTGTTCAATAAATAAAAGTCCTCCAAGTAATGCTGTATCATCTTACTCCTGATTCCTTCACTCCATTGTGCAGATTCATGCCTCCTGAAGACCCCCTTGGCCGTTATGGACCCAACTTGGACAACTTTCTGCGGAAAAAATCACCACTACTCGACCATAAGCGTCAGTTCTGTCCATATGGTAAGCTTGTTTGGTTTTTTTGTTCAAGTGTGTCTTTTGATTTATAGTATACATTTTAAGGTTTTCTGCTATTGTTGGTTCATTTATTTCCTGCTTTGCATCAGGTGTATAAATGTATCTAACATGTTTGTAACCATCCTCCTCAGGAAAAAAATGCACATATGGGATCAAGTGTAAGTTCTACCACCCTGAGCGCACAAACCAGTCACAGCGTGCTCTAGCTGATGAGCTCCGAGACAAAGCCCGATTATCAGGCTCTAATGAGGACTGTAGAGTTTCTGGACCTCCAAAAGGCAACCGCCATAAAAAATGCCCTCAGTCCTTGGAGCAAGAGATGCAAAAGAAGCTCATTTTGGATTCGGAGAGCTCTGATGGCAAGAATGTCATGCTTCATAACATGGATGAGGATTTATCCATGAAAAAGTCCTTGACTCCAACAGTTGGACAGAGCAATGGTGTGGCAGACATCAGTGTGTTTGCGGCATACCCATCAAACCATTCATCCATCTTCAGCTCCGACTCTGGCCTGGGATCCTACGAAAGCCAGTTCTCAGAGCCCTCCCATAGTAACGATGTGATTAGATCCAGTTATCCATCGATGTCGGGCAACCCTGCAGGAAGCCAGAGTTATTTCAGACACGTAAATTCTTCCCCCAACCTCCAGCCACACTATAGTACCTACAACTCTTTGCCACTGCCCAATCCGGTCCACAATTACAGTCTTCCTGTTTACAGTGGTTGGTCATACCCTTATTATTCACTCCAGGTAAACAGTTTACCAGAACCTTTACCGGGACGTAGTTCACATAGGTCTTCAAATGGCTATAGCAGCCAACCACATTCAGCCATGTCACAGTCCAGTGCTTTCCTGGAGGAACGAGAGGAGGTCAGACAGAAGCTGTATGGTATTTTCAATCCTCATCACGTGAATAAAGTTATGGAAATATTCCCTCGCTTGAAAGATGCAGAGCAGCTGGCTGCAGAGACTCTCAAACTCAAGGCCAGGGGAGATTTCTTCTGATGCTTTGAAAAGTTGCGATAAAGGGAAAACGTGGCCAAGTTCACAAGTCTCTAAAAGATGAGTCCAACGTTGATCTTGCGGTAGTAGCTTCCGGTGAGGCAAGAACCCTTATGCAAAACCCCTAATGATTTTGAAAGGTTAATTTTTAGTTATTGGGAGTCTCCAACAGCAGCTACCAGTGTTTTGTCTAGTTTTAAAGTGTTCCACTAGGCGTAGGAAATACTTTCCTTAATATTTATTGGATAAAGGTTTACAATGTGGGCTAATTCTTCCATCTCATTAACTTATACTAAGAATATAAATCTCCTCTCTCTACTGCATGATTAAAATGTTAAGTATCTATGTGAGCGCATGGACCTACATGACCCAGAGATGGACTAGGGTGTGGAGGGAGGGAGTGTGAGGGTTGGTATGGGTAACACTTCCAAGGTCATTTTCTTACATTATGCTGTTATTTTTTTTTATTTTTTTTTGTTAATTTACATCTCCTTTACGTGATGTAATCTGCTGTGATTGGTATATTGAACCAAGTTTGTTGTGATTGGATACTGCACGTGCTGTGAGGATATCTTTTAATGCGTTTGTCAAGTACAATAATTTTACAGCTGTCCGAAGCAGATTGCTGTGCAAGTCATCATAAATCCTAGAAGTGGCAACATGTATATCACCTGAACATCTGTAGATTATTGTTCTAGAGTGAACTTTGGACAACAGATCAAGTAGGTGGGGCAACAAACACAGGTAAACACATCTTTAGCTTGCTACACTACAGAAAACAAAACCGCTCAAGAGTGCACACACAAGCTCGACTGCAATTCTAATAGTTGGGGGAGGGTCTAACGGGCTGAAACGGGTTTGATTGGCATGTTTTAGGCCAACCATTGGAGGGAACAGAAGAAAAAGAAAAAATTTAAACAGGGAATTAAACTAATATTGAAATCTGCAATATGCGGATTCATGCTCCTCTTCACCCTGGACCCTCCTGTCAAAAACATCTATAACTCTCTGGGCTCTTACTTGGATTTCTCTGGAAACGGTTGAGTAAAATTCTCTCTGGTTGTAATGAAGAGGGAGCGAATTAAGGAAAACTTAGAAATAAGTTTGAGTTTTGGCTAAATTTATTTCAGGAAATGATGTGAAAGTAACTTATACCGAAATAGTTCCTGATTGTAACTGAGAGTAATAGGCTGGGGACTGAACCATCCTTTAGTAAAAGCATTTGAGCGAATCGAGAGTTTTGAGTATGTATATTAGAATAGCAGGAAAACACCGGGATCCTAACAAAAAGTTGCTTTTATACAGCTGTGGTATAGATAAAAAAAAATTAAGACCAACCATTGGTTGCTCACGGCCTCCTCTCTTGAAATTCACATGGCTCTAAACCAGAACTATAAACATAAACCTTCTTTAATGTTACAAGTGTCAATATTTCTTGAAACTGTACAAGCCGAAGTGTGCAGAACTGCAACCATTGGGGAAAAATTGTGGACACTAATGTTGCACCTGTGCAAAAGGGGATATTACAGAATATACGGTTGGTTGGTATCCAGCCATCACTATTTTAAAGTGGTGGAAAATGAAAATTAATGTCCAAATTCTATTTCTGTGTAGTGTGTATGCATAGCTGGTCTACATGATCACTTCACAAATTCTACTGAACAGTGATTCGCTGTTTGAACTTCTGTTTGCTGACTTCTTTGCTTGTGTTTTTATTTATCTGTAGTCAGATCTTTTAATTTAGCTGCCACTAAACAATCTTTGTTCTCAGCTGAAAGAACGTCATATGGATGGTTACATTTCTGCACATTTCGATCAATCATTCTGTGTTTGTTTTGTTTGTTTTGCTCATGACAGAAACATTTGCTGTCTATGATGTCACCTCAGAAAGCTCTGCGACCAATCACTCTGTGCTGCACAAAGATTTTGTGGGGTGCACTTCAAGCTCCAGCATAGGGCTCGGCATCTATGCATTAGCATGACTCAAAAGTATAAATTTGCCTTAAGAGCACTCTTTTCAGAGGATCATTTGCACTCTCAGAGATGACTCTTTACAGTCTCAGAAACTGAAAAGCTTGATCATGTAGTAAATGTGGTAACGTCGTATGGCTAGAAAGTCAGATGTGATGTTTGCTAAGAAACGGTTGATGCACATTGCATCAATTTTTGTTATCTTGGCTAAAATGTTAGAGGTTTGATTTAAAGTCAACATTTAGTTTGGAATATAGTTATTTATATTTCCAATATTTTTAAACTAGAGCTATTTAAATTTCCATTCATTGAGGAATGGCCCTATTTCCATTGCATATCGTAGTTATAAAATGTGCTGCTTATAGTAAATTAAAATATCACTTTAAACAGTGATGATGTATTTCCTTTCAGCAAATTAGAAAAATATAGCAGGTTTTTCACACTCTGTCAGATGCTTTAATGTTGCATACCATGTGTGCATTGTTGGGTAACATGTGGATTGTTTGCATATTTCCTGTTATTTAAACTTACTTTCCATCAGTGGCTATGCCTTTTTTTGTATACAGTCAAAAAATACAAGGCTTTTTCACCTAAATTGGTTGTATTTTTCTCTCCTCTCTTTGTGTTTTTAAGTTAAACATTTGAAGTCAATGGTAAGTTGTTGTTTTTGACTATGTTGCAAGATTCTCATTTTTAGCTAAAACCTACATTAATCTTAATTATGCAGAAAAAGAAGCCTTATCTCCAGTTCTATTTTAAGATGATTCATAAATTATATGTTGATGCATGAGGATTTTAAAGAGAAAAGCTTAAAATTGTTTGTCTATGTTCTCTTTTAGGAGACTCTGTTATTATTACAGCATATCTTTGCAAAGATGTGCATCTCATGTTGCTTTTCTTTTCTGCATTTATAGTAAAGCATATATGACGTGACTGTCTCTTGTAAGTTGTCATGTGAACAGGAAATAAGTTCTCAGTGTTTTATTAACTCAACACAAAGAAAAACATGTTGTACTTCCTTGTCCCTGCTCCTTCCTTGTGCCTTCTTCAGTACATTAAAATTTTGAAATTGATGCAAACATTGATTAATTGAGACTTGTTTTTTTTCCCCCTAAATGCTGTAACACGAATGCTGTGTATAAATATGCTTGCATACAATGTCATATATAACTTATGGGAATATAAATAGCTTGAGTTGTATGGATTACAACAATAACAAGCCATTTCTATATGGCCAAGCCACATGAAAATCCATCAAATATTTTTGTCTTTAAAATATATTTAAAAAATGTGGAAATAGTTGAGAAAAGTAACTGTACCATGTACCAAGTAAATCTGACTATTTTCAAGTGATGTTGCCACCGAATCAAGGGTGACTAATAGATCACATGAAATGAATATGACGTGTTCATCTGAGGCATTAATAAAGCATGATAATTTGATTAACGTAAATATAAGTAAAAAAAAAGTTTTATTACTTCAACACATAATTATTAATACAGCACATACTTATTGCTTGGAGCTGAATTGTGATTTGCGGTTTGGTATTTTATATAAATACTGGTCCAATGTTGATTTAGATTTATTTATGTAAACAAATACAAAATATGCAAAACACAGATCAAAATAAGGTCAAACCTTTATTTATTTTTTTTCTCAAGTCAGATTTGCCTTTTGGAATTATCCCCTCCCGTTTTGTAGAGAGGAGGGTTTTTTTTTCTTACCTGTACCAGGAAGAAGGAAGTTCATAAGCTGTTACAAAACAGCTCTTTGTAAAAAATAAAACAGTGTGACCTTTTTATCCTTATCTTAATACATTGGAACATAATTTCCTTTCTTCGTTAGAGGAAGTTTAGCACGAAAATAACTTGATCAAAGCAGAATCCAACATGATATGGAACCCTTGCTAGCATTTCTAAAAATGTTTTCCAAAAACATTTGGATAGTCGCTGTTGAAGGCAAGGTGGGAGTTCAAAACCACTTCAGAAGATAGGGTTTAGACTGACAACCAAAGCACTTGTCAGTCAACAGTAAGGGGGGTGTGGGGAGGGGAGTGTTGACTGATTGTGGTGTTTATTGGTTATCTGCGGTATTCCAGTCTTTCATAAGCCAACAAGAGCCAATTGTTACCATCTGCTTAGGTAAAAGAGATTAGATTTGTCCATTTTTGGATTTGGTTGGGTTAAATACAAATATAAACATTGAAGCCAATACAGTTGTTCTCATAAGTTTATATACCCTGGCAAATTTATTGGCCATTTTTCAGAACAAAACACATTTTTCCCAGTCATAGATGGTGGTTGGGTGAAGTCATTTATGGTATCGGAGGCTTTTGCAAAGAATAATGGGTTGCTTTATCAACAATGAAGATAAAGAACCTCATCGACAACTACCTCAAGAGACTACAGGCTGTCATTTGCAATGTTTCCACCCAAAGATTTTAACACAATTTATGTGCAAAACTGGAATATTGCATAAATTAATCCATCCACGAGTCCAAGAGAACAAAATGGTCACTTCCTGATAAACTGGTGCCAAATATCAAAAGAAAAACTTTTGTCTTAGAACATGTAGACGAAACGCAGTATGCGCAGTCATGGCATCATGCTTCTGGAGGCAGGAACGCAGCTAGTCAAGGCAGCTCTAGGAGGAGGTAATCTTTGTTGTCAGACTTGGGGAATTTTATTAACCAAAACAACACTTCAGTTGATGTACAATGAAATTGGTCTGTTGGTTAGTCCATTAATGCCACTCCATCGCAACCCACATCAGTCAAGAAAACAAATTGCCATTGCATTGGGTTTTATTCAGTAATGCGTTTCCGATGCATATTTATGAAATTGATGCGCCTCTTCACGTTTCCATCCAGGTTTTTTTTTTATTCTACATTCCAAAATGCACATAGTGAAAGATGGATGCAAATGCAGCTAGTGGTGTTAAAGGGGGGAAAACAAAATATTATGAGCTGGAGGTGTGTTAACTTTTGATCAGGGTTATTTGGAAAGATTCACAGCTTTTTGACAAAAAGTGTCTTCACCCAACCTCTAACTATAAGTGGGAAAATGCTTATGAGTTTCATTCATATTTTCTGAAAAATGGCCAGGAAATTTGAACTTATGGGCACAACTGAACATGGCGTAACCTGCCTTTAACTGCACTATTTAACACTCATCAAAGACTGATATGAATTGTTTTAGAGATTCATATGTTGAAGTTGTGAGAGTTGAGGTCACTGACGAGTCTTCTCTTCCTCTTCTACTCCCAAGCCATTAAAAGTTTGCTGAAGGCTACAAATGCACCATGCCCCGGTTCACTGGAGAGAGAGAGAGAGAGAACGGTCTTCAGGATTTGCTGGATTTATTTGGTTTTAAACAAAGATTCGTGGGTGGAAACCATTACACTGAAAGAAAAAAAAACACTTAAAATGTTGGATGAAAGAAGTTGTCACGATTAAAAAAATGGTGACCACAAAATTCGTTCACTGAAAGTCTAGTCTGGTTATGCGAAATTAGACATCACATTGCTCACTAATCGTGTGCTGCTACTGACACTGTATCAGTCGGAAGTGTCTGCTAGGTGACTTTCAAACTTTACTGCAGTGTTTGCTTCCCTCATTACATTTTATCCACTTTATCCATGTGTGTGTATTTAGTTTGGTCCTGGGGCCTTTTTGAGTTTTTCTTTTTTTTTTTTTACTTTACAATTAGCTTTAATAAATTATCTTTAAAAGAATTTAACATTACACAATAATTCCACAACAAACCTGAAATTGCACAAAAATTACAATTCTGAGTATTTTATATATATATATATATATATATAAAACTGACAAAAACACGCAAACCTCTCCTAAACCTTAAACACTCTTCCAAGCACTTTTTGTTCCATTGTGCTTTTTTGTGCCAGAACTATGGAAAACCAAGCCATATCACATATCTTGTACTTCCATGGTTATTCCTTCTTTTCACCACTAGATGGCACAGATTTGGGGTCTGTAAAAGATGATTTTCTCATTTTCTCGCATTTTAATTTGAATTTACTTGCAAATCATGCATAGTAACTCTTTGTTTAAAACACGAAATATTAAAACTAATAGCACAGACTAAGGGTTACCAAAAAGGTTCTCCAAAAAGTGAACACAATAACATGAAATCATACCAGTCAAAGTAGAAGTTTCCTTCAAATGTGCCATCTTTGTGCTCGTTATCAGCTGTCTCCAGTTCAACTCCAAGAGTGTAGTCAGGGCAGTGTTGCATTTTTCCCAGAAAACGTAAATTCCCAGTGCTAATGCGTCCAGAGGGCAAAATAATTCTGACTCTGTGTCCAATTTTTAAGTCCAAGGGAGAGTGGGGAACAAAAACACGGTTAAGTCCTCCGGTGCTTCTCCAAGACCTTACGCTGAAGAAAAAACAGTGTCAGAATGAATTGACATGTTTATTTTTATTTTGATGCTTGCACACAATTAACACTCCATTACATTAAAGTTTGCGTCAAAACATTTGAATAAAGGTAGAGTTACCTGATGTTAGACATGCCTGAAATGGATCTGGAGTGTGATTGGGCGGAGGCTTGACTACTTGTTTCACTTTTTTGAACAACATCTAATTCCACCACTGGTGCCTTTTGCGCGGGTGTCTTTTTGAGACCACCTACAGAAAGGTAAAAGGGAATCCTGCATTCCCGTGGATTTCAAAGTTTGCCAACGTTTTTACAAGCAACAGAGAATGAAAGGCTCTAACCCGAAAATTCATCATCCTTCTCCTCAAAGTAAAGCCCATTCTCCAACATAAGCTCAGCAACAGCATCGTTTATTTCATCTGAATCATTGTCTCTCAATAGCATTCCCGTCCGGACCATAATTTCTGAGGTTAACTGAAGTCAAATTAACATCATTAAAATACAATTTTCAAGTTGGTTTTGAAAAAAAGGCTTCGTTGATACTCACAAAGTCACAGATATTTTCTATCAACATTCATTGATCAGGTGAGTTTGTAAAATATTAAATCCACAAGCCTGCTCTCTCAGGTCCTGTTGTTTCCTCTGCAGCTCCACAAACCGCGTTTCCCACGATGCCCTTTGATTCACGATATCCATCTTCATACTATGAATCTCCTCTTCAGCTCTTAAAAGTCTCTTGAATAAAACCGTTTTGCGTTCACTCTGGACATCTGTAGTGTCTGAATCGGTATGAGCATTGGTCTTCACACCTTCAACAGAGAAATGTTTATTCCATTCTTAAACGTTAACATTTTGCCACATTCTGAATATCTTTGCTACGGTTGTTGTATTAGGCTTTGGAAATTCATATTTATTGAACACTTGAATAGTGAGAAAAACTTAAATTTAGTGAGCAATTCGCCTCTTTCATGCAGCCGCCATTCCTCTCAGGTGGGAAGTAACCCGAAGTAGAAGTAAACAACCATGGCATTGATAACAAACCTGGAACTACTGACAAGATATTTAATGATTTGTGTTGAAAATTTTTATTTTTCAATTTTTTTGTTGAGTTTTATTGAATTAACAGTATAGAAAGTAATATTAAATATATTACATTAGCGACCAGATTTTCCTCTTAATATTTCTGTTTGAAATCAACCTTGTAGTTTCCATATAAATTTATAAAATTGCCATTTTTAAAAGAAAAGCTGAACGGTTTACAAGCCAACATAATAATCCACACAGTAAGCAATGATCCAAGATTCCAGAAGAAGATTTGTGAGGTCAATCATAGTTGTTGGAGGAGAATTCATAACTAAGGTTGAGGTTTGATTTGCAGCCCCTCCTGCCCTTGTTCATTACTTTATGGAACTTGCGTTGAGGTTCCCTAAGGTTTCCTCAATGTTAAAGTCATGAGACCCGAAACACTTATCACAATCTCACAAAAAAATATACATTTAAAAAATATTTTTAAAAAAAGTACTAGTGGAGCACAAGTTATAAGTCAAATGAAAAAAAGCAGCCATTGACAGACGCTTGTCGTATTGCTTCAATTTGGGCTGCTTTAAAACCATGAACTGATAAACCAATTTATGCTCCTTATCCTTCCCAATTTCAATGCTGCCGTTGTCGTCATCTAGTGGTACTGTTGATTTAAATTTTAAAAATGCTAACCCAGAAGAATTCATTCTCTACATTGCCAAAAGCAGTCACCTACACATCCAAGATTAATAATTCAAAGAGCTAAACATAGAAACTAAATTGGTGAAAGAATGGGTGACTCCCAGGAATTGTACTGTGATCAGATGTCACCAGTGCAAAAAGTCCATGTGTGAAATTTCCTTGCAACTAAATTTTCTACAGTAGACTGTATGGGGTGATAGAACTGGAGGAAACAACAGCCACAAAGTGATAGACCTACACCCTGAGGTTCTTGGAATGAGGAGCTCACGGACTGTTTCCAGCAACCGACAAACTTCACATGGCTTTCTGATCAGCTCAGGAATCGTGTGTAGAGGGCTTCATGGAATGAGTTTCCATGGAAAGGCAGTGGATATCCAAGACTTCCAGGCAAAAAGCACTTATTAGTGTTCCAATAATCTGATCACTGCTAAAATGTTTACTTAAAACCTCAGAGTTCCTGATGGGACAAAAGGTTCTCGAGCCTTCATATGATCTGTTTTCTAAGGTTGACATTGGCAGGAAAAATGTGAAATTATTTTAATCTTTGGTAATGTACATCGTGGAACACAATAGTGTGCAACGTATACCTTCTGCTGTAACTGAAATCTATGAAAATTTTCTCCAAACATTAGACTACAAACCGGAACTCAGCGAGCACTATTACTTCGAGGCGGAGGTACATCACGAGTCTACAGGCAAGTAGTTTGGGATTGGTAGCTGCTGGGTACCTGATACTTTTCAGACTGCATCGTGTGTTAGGACCCCTAGCTCGCCAGATGTGATGCGCTCTTGGACCGAACATTGGGGAAGTAACTAATAGCTACAACGTTGTGCCAACTGTGAAGTTTGAAAGAGGGGAGATTGCGATGAGTATTTCAGGTTTCATGACTTTAACACTGGGAACCTCAAAGCAAGTTCCATAAAGTAATGAATAAGTTATGAATTCTCCCCCAACAACTATAAATGACCTGAAAAATCTTCTTCTGGAATCTTCTGGAATCTTGGATCATTGCTTACTGTGTGGATTATTATGTTGAATCGTAAACCGTTCAAGCTGTTACGGCCACCAAACATTGGCAACATATCCAAACTGGTCTGACTCAGGTTGCTGTATCTTTTCAGACTAGTACCACTTCTGGGAAATCACTGAGAATAATTTTTTTCATGACTACTAACACCTCCCTAGCAACCCCACTACAAGGGGGTTGACATATACAAGGGAACATTAAATTATGTCACTGACCCCACCATAGCAACCAGACTGTTTACAATAGCAACCAATTTGCGATGTCTCTATCTCAGCTTGGGAAATTAATAGAGACCTAGGGGTTGGTTTATTTTACTCACGGTGACTCAGGGAAGATAATATTATGTCACATACAGCAACTTGTTCTCCTTTTGACCAAATCAGCATATCTATAGCTCAGCTTCAGAAAATAATATATGCTTGGTATAATTTTGATATATATATATATATATATATATATATATATATGTATATATACTCATCAATATATATATATATATATATATCTCTTTCTTTCTATATATGCTATAT
Source organism: Danionella cerebrum (assembly GCA_007224835.1). Classification (NCBI taxonomy): domain Eukaryota; kingdom Metazoa; phylum Chordata; class Actinopteri; order Cypriniformes; family Danionidae; genus Danionella; species Danionella cerebrum. The sequence goes on from SRMA01026568.1 coordinate 117,762, forward strand.
ATATATATATATATATATACTCATATATATATATATATATATATATACTCATATATATATATATATATATATATATATATATATATATAATTCTAAGAAGTGAGAAGGGTACCATTTAATGATCTCATTGATTCTTCTCTAGTAACCTTCCTTAGGTTGTTTACAGGGAAACGTCAAAGTTTATATACACGCTTTAGTTATCTAGATATTAGGTACAGTTTTTTTCAATCGCTAACAAGCTCTTACCCATACTTCAGATAATTTCTCTAAACACAGACTGACACCTACTAAATTAAACAATTAGCCAAATTGAAAATGTTCTTCACAAAAACACATATTGTTAAATAAATACTAACTCTTCACTTCTCTGCAGACACTCACTTTATGAAAACACTAAAAAACTGACTTAAAATTAAATAAATGTTTCAAATAATAAAAATTGTTTTCACTTCACAAGGTACATGCAGCCAATCAAAGTACAACAGGTTTCAAAATACTGACTATTTCTGACATTACAAAAGCTACGTAGACTTTTATGTTTCAGTTTGATGGGTATTTCCATGAAAACCAAGCAATCCACTAATTTGAAGATAAATGTCTTGATTGGGAACAATATGTCCACATGTCCAGTGTTCTTCACATTCAAAAGCATTCCCTTACCGTTTACTACCGAACATTTTACAGTATCGCTTACAGTGAACAAAATATCCATGAACCAAATCTTTATTTCAAAGTGTATTTTTCTGAACAAAAAAACTGCAAAAAAGCCCAGAAAAAAAGAGGAAGGTGGGGCGTGGTCTAAAAAAACCCCACAAAATTACTGCATCTTATCTCTGCGGTCTTCAGGGTTAGACCACATGTTTTCATCAAGTGAGAAGAGAAACAATCTGGGAAAATGCAATACTTTCCTGTTGGTTTGTTGAAAGATGTTTGTTCTGTGATGGAGGCAACCTTTTCCCAACTCAAACTGGGCTTCTCTCCTTCACCGCCATCTCGTAGTGACAGACTGTGGTTGATTACACGGTGAATGATAGCGGCATACTATTCTTGCAGCCCTTGGAATGCCACCACCACGCATTCTCACACCTTTACCTTGCCCTCTCCTGTGCACTGCTCCTCTCCCTGCTCCTGCTCCTCCCACTGCATCTCTCAGTGGGCCCAATCTTCATCCAGAGCCCCTTGCTCAATCTCTTCCTCATCCAGACATTACATTTTTTCCCCTGTTACTGTTTCCAAAACCATGACACATCAAAGTGTTCCTGTGTAAGTGTAAATGTAATGGAAAGCAGTAACCCCTGCCACTGAGTCAAAACCGGACTGATATCATCACAATTTACCACACAGAAATTATTGTTTTTTAACAGATTTCATTGCAGAACCAGAGGTTGTTTATGTTAACATTTGTGAATATTACAGAAACAATCCATAATTTTGATTGGAGCTTGTCTGTAGGAAATTAAAGCATTCTGGAAATTTGTATTTTGTGTGAAAATGACGTGTGAATGGTACGGCCACAAAAGTCTGAAGTTGTGCTAATTGTGTTTAGAGTTTTGAAACTGATTAGACAAACACTTGTTAGCGACCGAAAAAAAACTGTAATATTGTTGAATCACCTGTGGTCAGTTTTTCAGATTGGTGATGTGTCCTTGGACCAGTTTTTAGGGCACAATAAGGACTGACCTACAGCAACAAAAAAGTTATTGGATAAAGCAAAAGTGGAAAAATGTATACAATGCATTACATGAAGAAGAGATATTTACCCAGAAAAACCTCCATGTGCACAAAAGCCCTTTTAGAGTCCAGACAACTGCTGACCACAGGACAAAAGTTGCCATTTCGAAGATTTTACATGATTCTCTAAACTCTGCAGATACATAAAAAATTTTAATTAGAATACATAGTCTGAAAAAAAAAGAAATGAAAGTCCATTTGTGTTATCAACACATACACATCTATACAATATATGCAATGCAAATGAATTGGCAAGAAAAAGGACATACCTGGAGGGCACAGCCCTGCACAATTTAGGTTTAGTCTTCATAAATCACTCATGGTTTTGAAGCTATGCATTTTGTATTAAACTTTGTACTATATACAAACATATTATCAACGTTGATCTCTTTGAATGAATTTAAATGCAACATTCTGAGTTATTTTTTAAACAAAAAGATAAACTATTTTGTTAAGGACAATTAAAAAATGTGCATATTAGCAAGTAAGATCTGGTCAGTGAGATATACTACTAAATTGGAGCATTTTCCACCCAAGGAAGCTACACTATTCAATAAAACTGTCCAAACATTCTTACACGTTTGTTTATTAAAACATAAAAGAACTTCACAGTTATTGTAAACTTAAATTGTGCCCTTCTTATCTTGAGATCACAAACATTTTTGAATTGTCTAAAAACAATTAAAGCAGAATAAAGCGTTGTCTTTACCACATCAGGTTAGCCAAGTCTTCTTTTCACGCCATATATTTTCTTTTTCTGTTTTTTTGAATGCTGAGATGTAAATATCTAGGTATGATCCGGTGTAAGCAGCAGTTCTAGAGATTTTTAACACGCTTATGCAGTACAAAATGTACCATTTGAAGCAGGCTAGAGTGACCAATATATAGTAAAAATAAACGGAGTAATTATATAAATTGAAGATACTGAATTAGAAAGTAGAAATGGTAATGTTTCAGTTTCATAAATCTATGTATGCTTTATATTCTGGAGAAATTTTTCATTACATAAACAAGCTACGCTCTCCAACACAGCAGGTGGCGCTACGCAACCTCACTGACCTGCCACCCGCCCGTTTACCCAGAAAAGCAAAGTTCATAAAGTAAACAAAAGACATCACGGCGCTCTTTTTATTCATCGTCGTTTTTTACCATTGAAAACTTGCATATGGACTTATACATTAAGGATGAAAAGATTTCTATAAAAAATAGGCTTTACGGATAACCATAAAGAGTACTGTGATGTTCCCGAACTGTTCAAAGAGGAAAAGAGTCAGTGTTTATTATTGTTTATTAACGTTATGCAGTTTAATATATACCGAAACCATTATTTCATTGTGTTCATTTGTCACGACCACCACAGCGATAGCCTTGACCCTAGCTGATGATGGTGTCACAGGACAAGCATAAACATTTATTAAGAAATAAATGATAAAGCTGTCAACTCAGACCAGTGGAGTTTTTTTTTCTAATTCTAGACTTGTTGTAGCTGAATAAAGTTGAGGAGAAGCATCGAATCAGACTCAGTTTTATCCTCTCAGAATAAAACAATGTTTCCAAATTCTGAGGATGAAAACGGTGTAGCAAATGCATATGGTCCTGCAAATTCTACGGGAACACTGACAGCAGAGAAACCACTCACATGTGGGATGTTTCACAAAACTCTTCCCACACATATTTTCAGGATCATATTATGATGATCCCCACTAGAGAGAAACCATATACTTCTAATCAATGCGGAAAGAGCTTCAGAGTGAAAAGGTCTTGAGACTCACATGAATGTCTAGAGAAACTCTGCACGTGTGGCAAGAGTTCTCCTGGGGAAAAAAGAGTCTTGCCTCACACATGAAATTTCACAGTGGAGAGAGACTATATGTTTGTGGGCAATGTGGGAAGAGTTTTACTGAAGAAAAATCCAGACGGCACATGAGAGTCCAGAAGGCAGAGAAAATATACACCTGTGATCAATGTGAGAAGAGTTTTGTGGCTCACATGAATGTCCACTCTGGAACCCAGCCGCATATGTGTGGGGGTCAATGTAGGAAATGTTTCACACTGCAGAGAAATCACACTAAAAGCAATCACGTTAAAACCCACAGTCGAGAGAATCCATACACTTGTGACCAAAGTGGGAAGAGTTTTGCCCAAGTAGCAACTCTTAAACGGCACATTCAAACTCACACTTGAGAGAAACCATGCTCGTGAAATCTCTGCGAGAAAAGTTTTTCACCAATACGAAACTTCCAACTTCACATAAACACCCACACTGGGGAGAAACCACATGTATGTGATCAGGTGTGGGAAGTTTCTCGATTAAAGCAGGTGGAGTGAAGCGTCACAATATCACCCTCCTCGCTCAAGTCCTTTCAGGTCTGTTGCTTTAAACTAAAATAATACTGTAAGCTATGTGGATATACCTCAGACAAATGACCAAATGTGCCTTAAGCATATCTGTGGAGACACCCGGCAAGGCACTGGGGTAGGCGGAGTCAAGCAGACTCCTTGAACTCAGAGCAATATTATTTAAATTAAGGTTAAATAAACAGAACATGGCTAAAAGTTGATTTTTGTACGATTTCAAGATTTAATTGTATTTTAAATGTTATATTATTATATTATATATTATTTTTTAAGACGTTTTATGGTTAATTCTTTTTTTCCCCCATGAATAACATCAGACACTTTTTGCAAAAGCAGCACACATTTCAAGTATAGATGTTTTGTCAGTTCTTGCTTTCCCTCAGGATTTACAACACAAGCCACTTTACTTTTCCTCTCATTAGTAATAAAAAAAAATTAAATGTATTTTCTTTTCATTTAGAATTAGAATTTTTTATTTCTTATTTTATTATTAATCATTATTTTAATTAATTATTTAGACCAATCTTATAAGAAAAGAGAAAGGATATCTACCAGTTCACACACTGTATAAACATCATCAAATATTTACTTTGACATCTCAATATATCCTGAATAGTGTGACGGGAGTCCATCCCAATCAGCGCGGTCCTGGCATAGATCCCGAACACCTGGCGCCCACCATCAAGGGCGAATCGGGAACAGCCGCGCCTCATCAGCGCGGCAGCATAAAAGAGAGAGAGCTTCCACGGCGAGCAGAACCTCCGAAAAGTGCAGCAGCTAACTCCTCTCTCTCTCTCTACCTCCAGACAGCCCGTGAAGACCAGACGACGGCATTATCCCCTACCGCACCGTTTCATCTGGGCACCGAGCACGAGAGCACACCGGGGACTGGGAAGAGCACCACAAGGGAAGAGGACACGAGCACCGAGCACCTAAAGACTGCACCATCCACGAGCACTTCAAACATCACTCCCAATAAATCCACCCTCCGGGGCACTTTTCTGTTAAAAACCTTGTTGTGTGATTCCTCTCCTGCGACAACTGGTGGAGAATGCAGGTATAACACCCAGGGGGAATCACACACAAGAGTTCTACAACCCGGACATTTAACCCTGCAGTTTTTTTTTCCTCCCTCATTTAATTTTTTTTTGGATTCACAGCAAATACGGTGTGCGACGCTCTCCGAAAAATGGAAGAACTCGTCAAACACCTGGCTGAGATGACCATCCGACAACAGGAAATCGTCGAATTCCTGGCGAAGCAGCAGAGCGAAACGGAGCGGAAGGTCAGCGATCTTCAGGGCGCCAGCGCCCAACAAATCCCGCTTCCCGATGCAAGAGCGCAAGCTGTGCGGCTTCTCCCAAAGTTGACCCCCCACGATGACGTTGAATCCTACCTCCAGTTATTTGAGTCCACTGCAGGATCAGAAGGGTGGCCACGAGAAGAGTGGGCATGGGCGCTGGCACCGCTGCTGACCGGCGAGGCGCAACGAGCTTTCTTTTCCCTGGACTCCAGTGTACGTGATGATTATGAAGAGCTTAAGCGAGAAATACTCGCTCGCCTGGGTTTATCTCCCATCTCCGCTGCGCAGCAGTTCCACGGCTGGGAATATCGCCCTCGCCGGCCAGCGCGCGCCCAAGCCGCTGACCTATCCCGCCTCGCTAGACTCTGGCCGCTCGAAGGAAGCCCCTCCGCCAGCCAGGTCGTTGAACGCGTGGTGCTGGACAAACTGCTGAGAGCACTGCCTCGCGCACAGAAGCAGGCGGTCCGGATGAGAAACCCAACGACATTATGGGAGGCCGTAGAGGCCATTGAGCTGGCGGAGGTGGCCCACCGGGACGACACCGGAGAGCGTGCGCCACCGTACCCCCGGAGGGTGGTCCAGGACCCGCGTCCGCCAGAGGGCACCCCGCGACCAGAGAGCAGACCGGCGGCTCCCTTCCCCCACGACGAACCGATGCCTACGGATCCACCATCACCCCCCAAGAAGAAATGGCTGGCGGGTTGTGGATTCCACCATCGGTTGCCGGAAGGGGCCCCGGGAGTGACGGTGAGGGTCAATGGACGCCGCTATCACGCGTTATTGGACTCGGGGAGTTCCGTGAGCCTGCTGAGGAGTCAGCTCCTCCCACCTCGACCGGAAACCCATGCCATACTGCCTCTAACGTGCGTCCACGGAGAAACCCGAGAGGTGAAGGCCCGCGACGTTCAGCTCCAGGCCAGAGGGAAGACCTGGATGGTCGAGGTGGGTTTAGTTAAAAACCTACCTGTGCCAGTACTCCTCGGCAGGAATTTCCCCGGGTTCGCAGGCCTGCTCACCGCCGCCATCCATTGACCCGTCAGCCCTGGAGGGAGCCGCCCAACCCCGTCGCAGGAGGAGGCTTCATCCAACCCGGCTGTCACCCTAGCGTCGGATAGCGGGAGAGATGGTGAGTCCGCCCCCCCCCTCTGCTAACCTCTTCTATGATGTGTTCCAGCGGGTCACACGAGGGGGGTCCTTCAGCCGCGAGCAGCACGAAGACGACCGGCTGAAGCACTGTTGGGCTCAAGTGCGCGTGGCTGAAGGACAGGAACTCCAACCCGGGCCCCATCCTCTCCCGCACTTTATCGTGAAGGATGGTCTGCTCTACTGCGTCGCCAAACGACAGGGGGAGGTTAAGGAGCTACTCGTCGTCCCCCGGTCGAAGACGGAGACGGTGTTGGAGCTCGCGCACTCCCATCCAATGGCCGGGCACCTGGGAGCGGCAAACACGGCGCAGCGGATCCGGGACCGCTTCCATTGGCCGGGGATAGACAGCGAGGTTAAGGCTTTCTGCCGGGCCTGCCCCACGTGCCAAAAGACATCGCCGCGTACGCCTCCCCCCAGTCCGCTGATTCCACTCCCCATCATCGGGGTGCCCTTTGAACGAATTGGGATGGACTTAGTGGGGCCGTTGCTGAAGTCTGCCCGAGGCCATGAGCACATCCTGGTCGTCGTGGACTACGCCACCCGGTACCCGGAAGCCGTGCCCCTACGCAAAGCCACCGCGAAAAACATCGCCCACGAGCTGTTCCTGATGTTTAGCCGGGTGGGCATCCCCAGCCAGATCCTGACTGACCAGGGAACCCCCTTCATGTCCCGGCTGATGGCTGACCTCTGCCGGCTGCTAAAGGTCGAACAGCTCCGCACGTCCGTCTACCACCCCCAGACTGACGGCCTAGTCGAGAGATTTAACCAGACCCTGAAGGCGATGTTAAAGAAGGTGGCTGCTGAAGACAGGCGTGACTGGGATCGGATGATCCCCTATGTCCTTTTCGGGATCCGAGAGGTACCCCAAGCCTCCACAGGATTCACGCCCTTCGAACTGCTGTTCGGCCGTCAGCCTAGGGGGCTCCTGGATGTCGCCCGAGATGCGTGGGAGCAGCAGCCGGTAGCGCTCCGCTCTGTGGGCGAGCACGTGACCCAGATGCGTCAGAACATCGAGCGGGTCATGCCGTTAGTCCGGGAACATCTGGTCCAGGCGCAGCAAGCCCAACAGCGGCACTTCAACAGGGCAGCCCAACCCCGGGAGTTCCAGCCGGGAGATCGAGTGATGGTCCTGGTCCCCACCTCAGCCTGCAAGTTTCTGGCCAAGTGGCAGGGGCCATACACCATCACATCCAAAGTCGGTGAGGTCAACTACAAAGTTCGACAGCCCGGGAGAAGACAGCCGGAGAAACTTTACCACATCAACCTCCTGAAGAAGTGGGTGGGGACCAGAGACCAACTGGCCGCACTCGCCTTCTGTTCCCCGGTGGTGGTGGACTCCAGCGAAGACCTCTCGGCTGCCCAGAAGAAGGAGCTGCAGCACCTGGTCAGTCAGTTCCAGGATGTGTTCTCCGATCAGCCAGGGCAGACCAACGTTGTCGAACATCACATCAGGACCCAACCAGGAGTTATCGTCCGGCAGCGGCCCTACAGAGTACCGGAAGCCCGTCGGCAGGCTATAGAGGAGGAAATCCAGCAAATGCTTAAGTTGGGGATAATAGAGCCATCCCGGAGCCCGTGGTCCAGCCCCATCGTGATGGTTCCTAAACCCGACGGCACCCTCCGCTTTTGCAACGACTTCCGACGGCTAAACGAAGTCTCAGAGTTCGATAGCTACCCCATGCCCCGAGTGGATGAGCTCCTGGATCGCCTAGGACGGGCCCGTTATATATCGACCCTCGACCTCACAAAGGGCTACTGGCAGGTGCCAGTGGCCGCAGAAGACCAGCCCAAGACCGCCTTCTCCACACCATCTGGCCACTGGCAGTATCGTCGTCTCCCGTTCGGCCTTCACGGAGCCCCGCCCACATTCCAGAGGATGATGGACATCCTGCTCCGCCCACACCAGCCCTACGCCGCAGCCTATCTGGATGATGTGGTCATCCACTCGGAGGCATGGGACGACCACCTGGACCGTCTGCGGAGGGTGCTCACGGAGCTCCGGAGAGCCGGGCTAACCGTCAACCCCCGCAAATGTCACCTGGCCAAAGCCGATGCGTCGTACCTGGGATTCCGTGTGGGGCGTGGCATGATCCGCCCCCAGGATAAGAAGGTCCGGGCCATCCAAGAGGCACCTCGCCCCACCACAAAGACCCAGGTACGAGCCTTCCTGGGGTTGGCGGGGTATTATAGATGCTTCATCCCCAGCTTCTCCTCTTTAGCCACCCCCCTGACAAACCTGACCAGGAAGGGGCAGCCGGAGAAGATTGAGTGGACTCCGGAACTGGAGGGGACGTTCCGGAGCATAAAGCAGGCGCTCACCACGGAACCGGTACTCCGAGCGCCTGACTTTAACTGCCCCTTCCTGCTACAAACTGACGCCTCCGACACAGGGTTGGGAGCCGTCCTGTCCCAAGTACAGGAAGGTGAGGAACACCCTGTGATTTTTATCAGCAGGAAACTGAACCCGGCCGAGACCCGGTATGCGGCCGTCGAGAAGGAGGCTCTGACCGTCAAGTTGGCAGTCCTGGAGCTAAAATACTATCTCCTGGGCCGGCGGTTCACCCTCCTGACGGACCACGCCCCACTGCAATGGATGGCCAGAGCAAAAGACACCAACGCTCGGGTGACCCGCTGGTTCCTCGCGCTCCAGGACTTCCATTTTGAAGTCCGTCATCGGGCCGGGGCCGACAACGGCAACGCCGATGGCCTATCCTGGATCTGGGCCGGCTACGCAGGTTTGTCAGGGGTCACTCCCCACCCACCCTTAATACCCAACCGTTCTGTGATGAATTTCAGGACCCACCAGGACAACGCTTGGGGGGGGGAGTGTGACGGGAGTCCATCCCAATCAGCGCGGTCCTGGCATAGATCCCGAACACCGGGCGCCCACCATCAAGGGCGAATCGGGAACAGCCGCGCCTCATCAGCGCGGCAGCATAAAAGAGAGAGACGGAGCTTCTACGGGGAGCAGAACCTCCGAAGAGTGCTGTGACTAACTCCTCTCTCTCTCTCTCTATACCTCCAGACAGCCCGTGACGACCCGAAGACGGCATTATCCCCTACCGCACCGTTTCAGCTGGGCACCGAACACGAGAGCACACCTGGGACTGGGAAGAGCACCATAAGGGAAGAGGACACGAGCACCGAGCACCTAAAGACTGCACCATCCACGAGCACTTCAAACATCACTCCCAATAAATCCACCCTCCGGGGCACTTTTCTGTTAAAAACCTTGTTGTGTGATTCCTCTCCTGCGACAATAGATTTAGATAATTTTTCATATTTTACATAACTTTTGTCACAGAGAAATGCTCAATACATTGACAAAACAAATACTTCAAAGAATATTAGATTATATAAAGAAAAAAAGAATGAAACGGAGAGGAAGAATAAACAGCACCTGGATCAGTTCCTCACAAAACCTCAGCTGAATATTTTTTGCATTCTCATTATTACAAATATGATCCAAATTACCGTTATCAATTAAGCTCATCATGACATATCTTTTTATTTACCCTAATTCTCTAGAGGGCATCCGGCCTCCTCAATTTAATGGTATGGTAAGTAAGGCTGCTAGTAAGGCTGCTGGAAAATATTAATATCCACTCGAGTATTGCGATTTTTGATAATTTATTGGATTAATTTGAAGTTTAATTGGTCTTAACTGTCAAGTATGTAATGGGTATTAATATGTGCAGTATATATACATTACCAGCTCCTGCATTTAGATAATTACTTATATGTTGCTGCAAAAAATGATTTTCCTTGTTAAAGGCACTAATTATTACAAATATAGAGTTCATGCTCTAGATAAATAAATTTGTTTGTGTCGACAGATTCTTAGTGATACCCTGTTTTATAAATACCAGCAGCAGAGCCCTTCTTTCGACTAAATCATTTTGGTACCTAAAAGGTACAGTTTGAAAGAATTTGGATGTGGAAATGAATTTTGGGGGTGGTTTATTCACATGGTTTAATATTTACCACAACTATTCTACCAAATCGACTGGATCGATTTTTACAAAGCGAAATCTATGCAGCCAGAAAAGAGTTTCCATAAAAGAGTCCAGGAAATTACCTGTGGTTAAAGTCTCGGAGGATGAAGACAGATCCCTGCTGATCCTCACTGCACAATAAAGGATGATTTCACTTGAGTTTCTTTCAGAGAAGGCATTTTCTCTGCCAAGCTGCCTGCAGTCGCTTCAAGGCCATAGACCTAATCCGCTCTAATCTGATTAGCTTCTGGGTTGTGTGATTCCCTCACTTCCTTTATAGACTAATTTTGGTATCGGAATTAGATTTTCCACATTTCTGACCTCAATGACTATGAGTCGTCGTTGTAAACACGTACTTTGATATTGATTTATTTTGTTTTATTGATAAATGTATGCTAAACTAAGACTGCTTTTGGGGAAGTCATTCTTTGGTTGTTCAGTATTGATTTCCGTATGTTATCTAACTAATTGTGTATGAATTCATTTAATATCCATTTTTAATTGAAAATGTTTTTATTTAGTAAATAAAAGTGTTAGATGAGGAGATGATATTCACTTTTTCACCACTGCAGAAAACAAGAACCAATCCTTGTAAACATTGTCTCACTGGAGACTGACTGATGCATTGGTCAGGAACTTACCCTTCACAGTTCAAAGGGGCAGTTTTTATGCAAAATTGGCTTTTTTAAAGATTTTATAGTGTTGTTTTCTCATTGAAAACTTTCTTTTATGCATTTTTGGTAACCCTTTAGTGGTGTAACAATACACGGTGCTCACGATATGATGCATACCTCGATATGCATTACGACTATAGAAAATGTTTATATAACGAACCGTTATTTGAAAATTTTTGGCCTAAAATGTTTCGAGCCTACAAAGTTGAGCACCAACCATCCACTAGGGGGCAGTGTTCATGCTTGCAAAAGTCACCTTTTAACTATTAGTGGTGGAGAGAGCTAATTATGAAATCGTTCTTGTTTAAAATATGAGCAAAGAATAATTGTCTCCTGGTAAATGTTACAGAAAACAAGATGACAAGGTAAAGAAGTTTCAGAAGTGACTAGAATCACAATCACTCCAAGAAGCAAATACAACAGCTCCTAGAAGATGTCTCCCAGTAGCTCCATGATGCATATCATGACAATTTTGTTTTGCAATATATTGTGCCACAGCATATTGTTACACCCCTATAATCCTATATAAGCCCCCCCCCCCCCAACAAACTAGTAAGGTTAAGTGTTCTCCCCTAATCGTGTAGCATAGTATAGGTATCGCCATACCAGAGCCAGTTGCCCTTTGCCCGAGGTGAAGTGTGGCTTGAGGTCAGTTGTACAGGCAGCAGGGGATGGCACGATCTCAGGCTGTCACATATACTGGAATAAGGTACTTTGCCTTCTACAAATTACATTTTGTTTGTTCATAAAATAAAAAAATGTATTGTAAGAAACATTGTATTTAGTTAAATGGAGATTTAAGTTAAATGGAGCAGAACCCCGTGACCACAAAAAGAGAATAAGCGGGTTGGAAAATAAATGAATGAATACATTACCGTATCCATGCAAATAAAACAAATGTTAAAATTTAAAAATTGATGCTTATGGACAGAATTTACTCATTTAAAAAAATATATGGTATTTGATAAAGTGTTGAAAATAAGTGGTCAATTTTGAAGAAAAAAAAAGAAGCTAATATATATATATATATATATATATATATATATATATATATATATATATATATATATAGTTAATTAAATATATAAACATTTTTTCTTTTGATTTTTTAGAGTTATAAGGATGGTAAACATTTGCTTTAAATATGTATAAATATACATTTCAGTTAAATAAAAAATGTAAACATACAAAAACTCATTTTCACAGAAAGATGGAGATGCCAATGAAGTTTTTTTTATTTAGTAAAAATGTGTACGAGTCCCCAATTGACATCTTTCGCTTTACCATTCATGTACAAGACCTTTAATACAATAAAACTTAAATGTTGTGTGGAAATACTGGCTATTTTTGTCTTTTTCAGTCCTCAAAATTTGTAGTTCTCGGATTGAGTAGATGGTACTGTCAAAGTGGCTAGAAGTGCAGCCTCTAGTATTGAGAACACTCTTGGAAGATTCACAGGTGGATATCACTTAAACCAATGGCCAGGGTGTCATACAACACCGCTGCCACCAGATGTCACCACGATCCAGATTATCACTCTCAAAACCACAAAATTCAGATTTGTAACAAATACAACAGCTGTGTCTCAATCCAGGTTTAAAAGCCTTCTGAGAATCCTTCCTACTCAGCCCTTTGAGGCTGTGGCTTAAGGGGATCCTCTGAAGGCTGCTTAAACTCTTAATAAATGGGATGGTCTATCCTCTTTTTCTTCTTCTGTTGTTTTTTGGCAGTTTGCTTATGGTACATTAGCTCCACCAGCTGGATTAGTAGTTTGGGTCCCGAAATTAATGAATGACGTTCTTGTAATATTAATGTTTTTCTTTAAGTGATTCTTTTATATTTGTGTTTTATGTTGAAATTTAAGGTTAATGTAAGTTTTTTTTCCGTACTCAATATATTTTCTAGTGTTTAGGGTTTATTTTTAATTATTACATTTCTTTATTAATTTTTTCGTCTTTTTTTATTTTTAATACATTCTATTAAAACATGCTCTGTTTGTACATTTCCTTCAGGGTTTATTTTCTATTTTATGTTGTGTGTAATTTAAACCAGTATGACGGTCTTGCTTCATTCTGTTTTCAGAAGTTTTACAAACTCCTTTGTCTGCTTCTTAAAACATATTGAATATTTAGTTCACATTTAGTTGGTTAAGTGTGTTACTGTTTTAATGTCATGTTTTAAAAAAAACTATATAAAAGAATCCCTTGAATACTGTCTTAAATAATAACCTGCTTCTTGCATTTAAATACAAATTCAAGTGTTTTTTTTGTGTTGATTCTGTAAAAAAAAAAAAAAACAATGCATTGTGGGACAATGCCGAGGCCATGAGATGATCTTTTTGCAGCGTTGTGACATAAGTGGCCTTAAAAATACGCCCTCGGGAGGATGCACACTTCTGGATTGGGACACAGCTAATATTTTCTGAAAATCCTTAAAGTTATACACCATAAATATGCCAGAAATATGTTCTTTTTTATGATGGAACATGCAACTTTTTTTGGGTCACAGGGGTCTGCACACATTGGGCGAGAGGTGGGGTACACCCTGGACAGGTAACATTCACTCACACATTCACACCTAACGCGACTTTAGATTATTCAATTAACCTAACCGCATGATTGTGGGAGGAACCCCACACAAGCCCGGGGAGAACAGGGAGATCGTTTCGGAGATTTGTTTCCCCTACAATCCCAAAAACATCCAGTTAGGTTAATTGAAAACTAAATTCCCGTTAGGTGTGAGTGATTGTGTGGGTTGCACTGCGATGGACTGGCATGCTGAATAGTCTGTGTGCCTCTGTGCGTGGAATGGCCAACCTCGCAGGGCAGTTCCAGCGAGTCAGATAAGTAGTACGGTGTCAGCCTACCGCTGATTAAGATCACCCGCCATTCGGTTTCAACTAGACGAACCCGAAATACCCTGTCTATGATCTGTTTCATACATACTCCAGGTCCGTGCCAGTGACTCGCTATCTGAGGTGAAGGGCCTCTTCCTCACCTTGAACTAGCAATCCACACCTTGCTCCCAACCACAAACACAGGTGCTTCATCTGGCAGGATGTTGGGTTGTTCACAGTGAGTATCTGCTTTTGCTGGAGAATTGCTTTTTTTGGTGCAGGAAACACTGGAAACACTCCTCTCTTGTGACTCCTCGCTGATGTGGATGGTTTCTGGTCCCCTCACAACCTCTGTGACCCGACACACTGATTGGCAGGGGACACTGGTAGGTGACAACTGATCACCAGACTATTTCCCTCTGCTGGGAGAAGCAAAAGGGATGCGGCGGGAGCTGAAGGAGCCCTGGATGTGCTGACCCACCAGGTCCAGAGACTGAGTCCCCCAGAAGAGTTACAAGGAGTCGATTACAGGGCGCATGGATCCAGTGAGCATGGAGCCTGGAGCATAGCGGAAGCACCAGCACAGCAGGATCCCTCACCTCTGGTCCAAAAAGCAAGCCACAAGTGCTTTCATCAAATAAAAAAAGATTATAGTCTATTTTCCCACCTCCCGTGAAATATGACCAATCAGAAACATCAAAACAAGCAACGGCATAATGTTATTTATTTTCTCACCGACAACACAAGCGCCGTAACTTTAATCCCACTCTACTTGAGATTTGGAGAAATGTAGTGGTGAAAAACAATGCCATGTGACGTAAATAAAATCTAACATCACCTCTCTAAAATGTGTTAACCTTGTTTAACTGTAAAATCAAACAAACTGAGACATTCTAAAAAGTAATTTAACTTCACTTTAAAATCTTCCTGGCACATACCGAGTTTTAATAAAATGGCCAAAACCGCAGCCATTTTTTTAAAGTACTTAATTGAGGGATGTGAGACAAAAAAAAACAGATAAAGAGTGCACTAATGTACATTACAGCAACGTCTGTTTGCAATAAAGAAAAGGAATTGTTCTTGGTCTCGGCCAGTCATGGTCTTGGTCTCAGCTTAGCATGCCTTGGTCTTGGTCTCTGTACTCTCTGATCTCGGCTGGGTCTTAATCTTGATATATATATATATATATATATATATATATATATAAAACCATAATTGTATGCTGAAATTTGCTTTATTGAATAAAATATGAGCATGAAATTATTATTAGTAATTATTTCAGGCTCATAGAAGCCATACATACGGTGAAACAATCAACTACTGTATCTCTGAGGTTATTGTCTTAATTATAGATCTGGAGATGCTTGGTGTCTATTTAGGAAGTGCTTGATTTAACCTTTTGGATTCCAGAAACTAGTGGTGTTTGTTTTCTTCGAAATCTGCCTGGTGGATTGAAAAGCATTTAAGAGGCGTCTTGTATTAAAATGCTCTGAGGTGGTTTCAGTCTTCAGGGTTTCATTATCTCGCTCCCTGTCTCTGAGCACCCGTCCGCAGAGACACGCAGCCTCCTCTCACTTCAGATAAGCATCTTAATGAGACTTCATTTCAGGTCATGGCTCCTCATTCACTTCAGTTGAGTTGTTCATTGCTCAGTAAGACGGAGCATTCTCATTTACTTCATTCAAAACACTTGACTGTGCTCTCAAAAGATTGAATACATTTTACTACAACACGTGTTTACAGTGATTTAACACAAGTTTTCTCAACTAATCTGCTTACACAAAAGCACACTGATGGCTAACCGATTGGTAAAATTTGAACGTTTCTCAGGAGAAATGGCTGGTTCTGCTACAATGGATGTACGAAATGAATCTATTATGAGTTAATGATTAAGTTAGATGGAAAGATATTTGCATGTGTCTCTAGAGATGACCGTGTTATTTGATTAAAGTTTCACTGCTGCTCAACAAATAAGCATTCTGGGTTGAAGTAATTATGCAAAGTTTGCAATGGCAGCATCTGTGCTGGCGACTGAATGGAAATGCAAAACCACATATTTAAAAGCAAAATATTGCTAATGACAGCAGCATACTTTCATAAGTGCTTTGGCTATTTCCGAACACATGTTCTGTTGGGATGCTTCATTTTCTCTTAGTGACCTGGGATTCTTTTGTTTTATGTCCTGTTAAATATTAGATTGTTAAGAGCAAAAATTGCATGAAATTTTGAATGCACAGTGGAATTGAGCCATTCCATGGGTGTCATTTCTGTCCCTGGCACTTTCTATGTATAAATAAGCTTTAAAATTGCTTCATAAATACATTTTATTACTAAACAAAGTTTCTTTTGCTATGTTTACCATTTGGACTCATTTGAATAGTGTTGCTGTTTGGAAGTTCTATAATGCTAAAGTAATTATAAACCCTTTACTATACAACTTCATTAAATGTTACAGCTCAAAGATTCTGAGGTGAGAAATAGATTTTTTTTTTTTTTTTTTTGCCAAATCCAGTTTTGTTTTAATTTGTAATAATCACTACAGGGGTTTACCACTCAAAGAATTATGCCACAATTTGTCACTAGATAAGAGTCGTTGAAGCAGTGGGAGCAATCGTCTCATATCAGGTTCATCTGAAAAACAAGCGTTTGGTGGCTTTAATCTTCAAATTTGAATATGCAGAGTTTTAGAGAGAAATGTATTTCAAAACAAATTTAAGCTATAACATTTCAAATATTGATATATCCACATATAATACTGAAAAATACTATTGCTATTGCTACATTAAATAAAAGGATAAGGATCTTTTTAAAAAGAATGCATTGATGTGTAAATCTACATATGGTGTTTGTTTCAAATACATTTATTTACTCAAATATCTATACTTTCTTAGATAATAAAAGAAACATTTTAGTCTTGTCTCTAGCTTTGTACTCATTTCTGTTACCCTAAGCCACCCCCCTCCTGAAAATCTGGGAAATTTCCATGAGTCAGTTTTTTTAGCAGGAAGTTGCATCATTTGGATCTTTAGAATGCTGTGGGAAAGTTCTCTCAATTTCTAATTTACATATTTGATGATTTTGTGATGATATCTTGGAGCATTATTTGAGAAATACTATCCTGTTACTCAATTAATTTCAGAAATGTAAAAATGCTAATATTTGGTAAATAACTACATTTGGTGAATTTCATGGTTCTATAATCATGTGCACCATGTGGTTATGTGTATTTTCTAATTCTTTGCCAAAAACTCAGTCCTGTTACTTATAACAGCACCAATCTTCTGATTATAAATCTAATCAAACATTTAAATACGTTTCTTAAGATGGACCAATAACCATTTGGAATACCACAAGCGAATGGGAACCATTTGGTGGAATGGCTCAAATTTTTGGGGGGTTGGGCAGGTGGCGTATTTGACCCCTGATGATCTGCAATATTTTCTCACAGACTGAGAACTGAGGAATCAGTCTTTAAATGTAATGATATATTTAATAGAGATATAAAATAACAAAGTTTAGCCCCATGTAAAAAAAGTCTGTATTTTCTATTGGTAATTAGCTGTGAATATAAGCCTAATCATCTTGCACCTGTGTAAAAGATACATGAGTAGCAGCCAATCAGATTTAAACACCTCCCAACATGGCCAAAGAACTGTCCAAGCACAAATAAAATACGATTGGGTTTCAAGATCACCCCTAAACAGCGTGATGTCTAATGCAATCAAACGTGCAAATAAAAAACAAAATATAAAAAATATAAATCAAAAATATACAAATTCATTGAGTAATGACAGCTAAGAGGATATAGGAAAAGAAAAAATAAGAACAAAGGAGCCAGAAGAAATTTTAGGTTGATTTAGGTGAATTCAATGAAACAGACAAGAAACCTAGAAGAAAGCAAACAAAAAAATCTGTCAACTATGCAAAAAAATGATCTATTTTCATCTTGATAGTAGTTTTCAGACCATGCCTTAAGCTAAAGTTAATATCATAAACAGA
The DNA here is from genome assembly GCA_007224835.1 of Danionella cerebrum. NCBI lineage: Eukaryota > Metazoa > Chordata > Actinopteri > Cypriniformes > Danionidae > Danionella > Danionella cerebrum. Next base: position 135,804 of record SRMA01026568.1, read on the forward strand.
AGAGAAACATTGGTACTTGGTAGTGATAGTTTAAGTTAGAAGGTCCATTGGGTTCACATATGTTTCATATAGGAACTGTCATTCCCTCAGAAAAACAAAAATGCCCACATAGATACGACTGACAGTGTTTGACTCAACAGGATGCACATTAAGATATTTTTCTAGACAAAATTATATGGAGAAAGATGCCAAAAAAAGAAATTTTTTCGTATCTAAAACTGCAGGCAAGCTCAGGTCATGGTTATCAAAATATTCTCAAAGTTTCTGGCAAAAAAAAAAAAAAACAACAACAATTTAAGCGATTGTTACATCAGGATTGTTCACTATTTACTTGGAAACCATTTGACAAATGAAAATAATTTGATAATTTTTGGTCGGCAGGGTCTGTAGATATGGCACACCTTTCATGGAAACCAGATGAACATTTTTTATTCATTCAAAATGGCGACTAATTGGTATATTGGAAAATTACATCATATGCCATCATGGAATTGGCATGAAACAAGGAACCAGAGAAAAAAATGTGTTTATAGACCATCCCATTACTGTATTTAGAGTTATTTATTATTATTTGTATTATTTTAGACCATGCCATACCATTATCGGGCACCTGAACACATTAAGGTTTTTGGACATGCTGATATGGAAAAAAAAAGGTCTTGACGCACTAAAGTGTTCTTGAGATATAGCCTCACGATCATTCCATTAAGTATCATGATTGTTCGGTAATTACCAGGATCTGGCACCCGTTTCATGGAAATTTTATGGGTTTTCTAGGAGGAGTTGTAACTTTTTTCTTATTTTTGCTTATTTAAGACAGTTGGTGGTTGCCATATTGGCAGTCATAGAACCAACTGAAATTGGCATGGGTCTGGAAATTTTTCTAGAGCATACAGTTCAAAAGTTATTTCCATAAACTGAAGTGAATCGCAACTTTTGTGGTTTGGTACGATCCATCATGCTGAAGCTCTATGGAAGATTTCACCTCATATATGGCCAGAAACCATCACGGAACTACCCGGGAGTCACCAAGAAAACAATTAAAAACTTGCCACACCATGAAGCACTTAAATCCTGTCAAATATCAGAATGATTCAGTGGAGAACTGAGCGAATGTGTTGTAGTCAGAAATGGAACACTGCCCATAAACCTAATAATATCATGACAATTTCAGAGGATATGTCTTGTGAAAGCGAATAGTGTGTTTGCTACTTGGACCTTTCCAACATAAATATCTGACTCAGTCCAACTACTATCACACATGAGATACAGGGGCATTCAATGCTCTGCTAAAATACAATATTCATTCATTCATTCATCTTCTAGTCCACTTGTTTCTCCTGCTCACTTCGGGTGAGAGGTGGGGGTACACCCTGGACATGTCGCCAGTCCATCACAGGGCAACATACACATCCACAGGCCACCCTTCCAGTTATCAAACCCCAAGGAGGTTTCCCACTGTGCCACCGCGCCACCCTAAAATGCAATATTTGAGGCATGTTTAAAAATTTAGAGAATCATCTCTTTGTTGATGAATATAATTGTGCTTAATTTTGAGTATGTATCTAATAAACTGGAAAAAACACAAAGTGTACGTAAATAAAAACAACTAGTTACTACAGAAGTCTAGACTAGCTCTCTCGGTAAAGTACACGACCCACCCATAACCCAACTGCTGGTCAACGATGGGATAGAACATGTGCTTGGGTTAAACTAACCCAACTTCTGGGTTACTACATTTTTTTGACCCAACCCACGAGTTAATTTAAACAGCTTGCTGGGTTAAACATAACCCATATTTTGTGTTGCACTTTAACCCAACCATTGGATTCATTGTAATCAATATGTAAACAATAGTAATTTATTTTAATATAACAAAAATACATTTATAACATACTTCTATTCTAGTAAAAACACAATAACTGATTTTAATAGAGAAACATTTAAGAGATTCGAGCCCACCTATAGAGTATACAACATTTTGGAGAAACTCTCAGCTCAGATGGCAATGCCTTGTGTAATTATAGCAAAGTTTGATGGCTACCATCAATGATACCATGTCAAATGCCTGGCTGCAAATTTGGCCAAAAATAGGGCTTGTTTTTTCACTATCTTCAAGGAAGTGTGCAGAAAAGCTGAATTTTGCAGGTATTCTGTGATGTTTGTCGCCACCTGTAAATACAGAACGGTTTGCATAAGTACATCCCTTCTTTTATCAAAAATCATTCATTCATTTTTTTTACCTGCTTCTTCCTTTTCTAATTGTTATGCTGGTGCCCTTCTACAGCATTTTTTGGGCAAATGGTGGGGTAAATCTCAGAATTGGGAGATTTCAGTATATCTTAAAGCATGTTTGTGGTGTAAATCTGAGAACCAGGGGAAAAGCCAATCGTGAGAACAACAAAGTCATCTCAGGAAGAGCACCTGGCTGGTCGCGAACCAGGAACCTTTTCACTGAATGCAGTGATACCCTCTGTGCTACTCACAAGAAATCATTCATTGAATCGTTGCAAATGTATTCACATGCTTGGGGTTTATATGCAGCATATTTATTTTGTGAAACATTCCAAGCCTTTATTTGTCTTTTCAATTTTAATAATTATAGATTACAGATTTAAAAAACCGTATATAGTATTTCATAAAACAAAGATTTTCTGAGGATTAAAGTCTCAATCTGGATTAGAGAGCTTTAGAAATTAACATTAATGTTAGCTAACGCCAATTTAGCTAAAGCTAGCAGACACCTAGTGCGTTTGCACTTTTGATAAATAAAACAATGCTAAACGAAATATGACAATATTTTAACAGTGAGTTTAATTTACTTGAAAGCACTTTATTTGAAAACACTAATTGCATAATTCAAGTAACAATGTAAGTTAGTTTGTGAATGTTTAACCTTAAACTGTGTTTCAAATGTAACTTCAAAGAAATATGTTGTAAACCTTACCACATATGTGTTTCATTAAAAGATCAAAAAACACCTTGGGTGGTGGGAGGGCCCGGGGTCCAAGGTGGGGGTTGTACTTGCAGTCCAACTCTGTTCTGGACATTTGCCAGAAAACACCAAGACTGGCAAATTTGCCTCTGGTACCCGGTGCACTGATGAAAGGAGGTTCACATTGATGCTGAAGAGAACTGCTGCCTGCAACATCCTCCAGCATCTCCCGTCTGGCAGTGGGTAATGGTGTGGGGTGATCTTTCTTTAGAGAGCTGTCTGAAATTCCATCAGGAACATACCCAGGCATCGTAGGGAGGTCGTACATGTAAGTGAAGGCCACACACACACACTACTGAGCCTCATTTTGATACATTTTAAGGGCATTACATCAACATTTTACACCAAATGTTTTTAAAAAATGATTTCCTTTGAAAAGCTTAATTCTTTGATTTTTTTTTCACAAAAGGGATACTAAATGTTTATTCAAGTTTATGAATACTGCTTGGTTCACGCAATCTCAGGTATTCAGTCAATTCCAAATCAACAATCATTCCTCACAACCAATCACAGCCGTCTTCCAATCCCTCACCTCTCCCTATGACACTCTATTGCATGAAACTGTTTACCAATTACAGCCATCTACCAATCTCTTACCAACTCTTTCACCTAACTCTTTGATCCTCTTCATGTTTCTGTTTTAATAAGGAGCTGTATGCATAGCTGAAAGGCAACTCGCCCCTTTCACTGTGTGAGGACTCTTACAACCAAAAGTGGAATAAGGAGGTGAGGAGGGGGAAAAAAGAATGGCGGAATTAAAGCCAAGACTAAGGATCAAACTGCGCTCTTTTCCTTCTGTTATCCTTGACCATGTCCCCTCACCCCGCAACAAAACTGATGAGCTGCAGGGTAACTTGAACTATATGTTTGAATACAGATCCGCAACTTGGCTAAATAGTAATATGATGCTAAGAATTATTTTTACATTGATGGCTTAGGATATCCTAACATACTAAATCAGGATGCTAAATCTATGAGAAAGCAGCAAGGAGTTGGATTATGTCACTTTCATAATCCCAGATGGTGTACCACTACCATTTTTAGAGAGACATTGTGTAATAAGGACACTGAACTGCTTGCCTTTTTACCTCCCCACTGAATTTCCCCAGCTATTTTTGATTCTTGTTTATATAGAATCATATCCCTAAAGCGAATGCATCCACAGCCACAAAGCAGATTAAGGAGACTGTTGACAAGTTTATCTCCGGATGCTTCCAATTTTATTAGGGGTGATTTTTCACCATAACATTGACAAAACTTTAAAAGCCTTTCGTCAGTTTATTTGTCTCTCCCGAGGTAGGAAATCACTAGAGAAATGCAATAGTTCCATACCAGAATCTTACAATGCCTCTCCTTTGCTGTCAAAACTGTCAAGTACGTCAAACAGTGGATTACTGACAACATAAACAAACAAACTTCAGAGATGCTTTGAAACCATGGACTGGCCTGTGTCTTCTGTGGATAATAATGAACAAATAGACACAATCTCATCATACATATCTTTCTGTGTAGATAGTATTGCTCCTATTGAGAAAGCCAATTGCTCTCCTAACAACAAACTGTGGGTGACCAAGCAGCTGAAGGAGAAAAGGTACTATGGCTGAAAAGGAGGTTAAAAAGGAAGTGAAGCATGCAATAAAATCTGCCAAGCTGGAGTCTAAGAACAGGATGTGGAGATCCCTAGTACAAGGAAACCTTCGTTCAGCTTGGTGAGGAATTTAAAAAAATTGGTCGCTGTTAATTATGTGGGCAGTCGTGGCCGGATAAGGTGATTGACTGGAGATCAAAAGGTCGCCGGTTCGATCCCCAACTCCACTGGGAGATGAAGGTGTTGAAACTCCCTCCCTCCTTGTTAACCATTACTGTGGAGGCCCTGAGCAAGTAACCAGTTCCCCACAGCTCCCCGGGCTATGGCTCCCCACTGCTCCTGGTGTGTTTGTTCACTGCTGTGTGTGTGCACGTGGATGGGTTAAATGTAGAGCGCAAATTCCTTGTATGGGTCACTCTATACTTGTCACTTTCACTTATGTTACCTCACATGAAAGTATACAGGCACAAGGCAGTTGTGCAGCCTCACTTCCCAAGGATTTCAGTAAATTCTTCTGCAGGTTTGAAAGAGATAACTGCAACCACCTCCAGAATACCATCGCCTGACTCACCACTTACCACCTTGGTCCTCACTCACTGGAACTAACTTGGAAAAATGTGCCCAGAGCCCTCAAAAAGACCCTGGTTAACTTTGCTGCAGGACCAGGTGACATCTGTGGGCGGACCATTAAATTTTGTGTTGACCACCATCTGTTTCAGAGGTCTATTAACAGCTGCATAGTCCCCCAGATTTGGAAATTTGAAAACATGATCCTGATTAGGAAAAAGGCTAATGCAAAGGTCTTGAATGATTGGCTCTCACTTTCATAGTTATGAAGGCCATCGAGAGGGTAATCAAGAACCAAATAATATCCATGACTGACCAATGGACCCCCTGCAATTAGATTATCGTGCAGGGATAGGTGTTGATGCCAAACTGTTCATTATGGACTCCAACCATCGTCATTTAGACATCCCCCGAGGCTTCTGTTTGTAGACTTTTCAGCATTTAACACCACGTAGCCCCATATTTTTGCTGACTCCCTGATTTCCACCTCAACCCCCATCTTATCCCCTGGATTATGGATTACCTTACAGATCAAACACAGCGGGTGCGAGTTAATAACATTCTTTCTGATCCTATTAACAATTCCAGTAGATCCCCACAAGGTTGTGTTCTTTCTTCCCAGCTCTACACAAACAGTTGCAGATCTTCTAACTGCCATCTGATAAAATCCGACAGTTTTATTGTCCCTTTTATTGGGTGACAATCTCCAACATGGTCCAGTTCTTCAGGAGTTTGTGAGATGGTGTGCAAGCTTCTACCTGGAGCTGAACATTGACAAAACTATGGACATGATTGTCAGTTTTTTTGGACAGACAGAGCCAGTTGATACCATCATACAAGGGCATATTGTTGAAAGAGTGGTAAATATAAATACATATGTACCATATTTAACTCTCTTTGTTTTTTTAAGTTTAACACCGATGAAATATTTAAAAAGTGCAGAGGCTATTTACTGCGAAAGCTTGTCATTCAATGTATGCACAAAAATTCTCACCACATTAAATTCTTCTTCATAGAGAAGTTAGTCTGTAGTTAGTCTGCCTGAAAGATCGTAACCACCTTTCCTGAGTCACCAAAGTTTGTTCTAGAATAATCAGCTGCCCACTCACAAATTTACCCCTTCCATATGAGGAACAAACTAGAAAAACAGCAAATGAAATGATGCAACACACACTCTTTTCTCCTGTTCTTCAATTCTCTCAGGCCGAAGATTTTGTACAGTTAGTTGTCAAACCCAAAGAATAAGTGTTAGTAGATTCTGTGTTCTGTCTAATTAGATACTATGATCTGTTTATTTATTCTGTGTTCTGTCTAATTAGATACTATGATCTGTTTAATTACTTCATTTCCTCTCTCCATTTCTCATTCAGAGCACCTGCCGGTTTCTATTGTGCGCACCGGTTTCCCGTCGCACGCTGATTAGCACACCTTCTTAATGATTCCTCTTCAGCTTCTCCCTGTCAGATGATTATCCTTATCTATCTTAGTTACTGCTACGTTAGTGAAACTTACCAGTACTCTCTTCAACAGTCCTGTCCAGTTCTGTCCGGCCGGTCGTGTGTGGAATCCTCCTTCCGTTCCGGACTATCCTGTTTTTTGTGAGCGTTTAGTGGATGGTGGTTGTTCGGGACCTGAGGCTCTCCGCGGCTCTCTTTCTGGACAAGTCTTGGTTTTTTGATTTTGATCTGTTCAGGCTCCTACGCCGGTGGCTGAGTTTTGCCTTTTTTGGCAAAAAAAATGCAGACGATTTTGACCAATCTAGACAGCATGTTTAAAAAATAAAATGTTAAAAAAATTCAAATTACATACAAACTAATTGCATTATCTGGAAATATTGTTTTATACTGTGGGGGAAATACACAGACTATATAAAACTATGAATGTATTGTTTGCAATGTCAACCAAATTGTAAAAATGTCGAACTGACTGATGAGAGTTATAATTACTGCTGTTTGGTATATTTTCATGGTCACAAGGGTCTGCCAGTGCCTATCTCCAGCGCACATTGGGCCAGAGGTGGGGGTACACCCTGGACATGCCACCAGTCCATCGCAGGGCAACATTCACACCTAAGGGGAATTTAGATTATTCAATAAACCTGCCACTTGTTTTTGGGATTGTGGGGGAAACCAGTGTACCCGGAGGAAAGGACAACCTTCTAACTGGGAAGGCCACAGTGCTACCCACTGCGCCACAGTGCTTCATGCAATCCAATTGAAATCAGTCTCTTACAGTTGCGATAATCTTCTAATTCTGTCGGCACAAAACCAAATATACACATTTATATTTATACTATTTATACATTTGAAAGACACTTTAATCCACTTTTATCATTTCAGATTGGGAGAAAACCCCTTGTTAATTTTGGCACCTTTTTGTTTTATTTTGGTATCAGTTCTCAAGTGAAAAGCATCATAAAAATGTTTAAAAGTTGACTGTTTAAAGTTAACATTCAGATCTGTTTAGTAATACTTTGTTTCGTTTTCATTATACACATGACTTGCTTTGTACTCTTAACTTCCCAATAAACCCTGAGCTTTGCATGTTACCTATGCTTACTAGTAAAATTAGCTTAAGCTTGTGGGATTCTTTACAAGGCTACATCACGTCTGTTTTAACCACAAACTCTTTTCCAGGTGGCATCAAAGTTTGCTTCCTTCCTGCAAATTTTTGTGACAAAAACCATTTTCAATTTTTATTAATTTCAACAGGTTAAATCACCTTCAAAGTGTTGTTTTATTGTTATTGTCCCACAGCCTCCTCTATGTCTATTTTGTACTGGCTTGTCTTGTGGAAGCACCTGCGTGTCATGGACACTATTGGCACTTTTCCACTGCATGACACGGTACAGCTTATATTAGTTCAGTTCTGTCTTCCTGCATTTCCATAGGCTTTAGTGTCACGTCAGGGGCGGGGGGTGTTGTAATAGCTATTGTTAGAGCATTTATGTGACATGATATCAGGAAATATCCAGAAAACAACAATGGATCCTAAACGCGCCAAAGGACTTTTGTTTGCTTCTTGGATTATGTATGTTTTGTAGAGCTTCCCACTCGCTTTTCACTGCTTCATCTTGTGTGTGACTGGAACAAACTCAATGTTTTGTATGTAATTCACGCCAATTAATGACACAAGCAATTACAACTCTCTCTGACCAATTAGTGCTCACTTACGTCATGCTTGCTGAACTAATCTGGAGAATGGTGTCGGTTCAGAACGATGATGTTGGTTTTAGAAGCACTTCAAATTGAGTTCCAGAAGTGGTGCCAGTTCCATGGCCACAATGCAGTGGAAAAGCTGTTACAACTGGACTGAACTGAACTCTACTGTATCGTGCAATGGAAAAAGCACCATTTGTTGACTGACACCGCAAACCTTCTTGCCACTTGTTGTATTAATGTGCCATCCTGGATGAGATGCGCTACCTGAGAATCTTGTGTTGGGTTTTAGACTCATGCTACCCTTAGAGTGAAAGCACCACCAGCGTTCAAACGTTTTAAAAAAAAAAAATTGCCAGAAAGCAAAGGAACTGAGAAGTGGTCAACTGAAGAACTACTCATTTATTCAGGGTGTCTTGCAAATTGTCTATCATTTCCAGCTGTTTTCTATTTTTTATATAATGACCACATTTGTGTTTTTCACCAATCAGATGTCAAATACAGGGCTTTTCTAAGCACAAGCTTGTTGACATAGGAAACCATCAGCATTTCTCTGCCCTGTAATTGGTTAGTAATTGCTAATGGCAAGTTTGCTGAGCACATTTTGGGTCACATGTCTGATGCATTATTTTTACATCCACAATAGATAGTCAATAGAGCATTGGTCAAACAATGTAAAAGTTGTGGGTCGCTTTGAATAAAAGTGTCTGCCAAATGCACACATGTAAATGAAGGAGGAAGAAAAAACGACCTGATTTAATATTACTTTTAGCGATCCTTTAACATTTAGGTTCCAACTCCAGCCTAGAGCTGTCTATATTACACACTCATAACTTAAGGCTATATCTCATGCAGTGACGTCGTTAGCCCTAATTTAGGGGGGGCTTCAGCCTCCCTAAAATATCCCAAAGCCCCCCCTAAAATTTGGGGCGACATTTTATTTATTATTATTATCTTGATATTTAAAATATATTTAAATAAGTGCATACATGCAGCAAACACGAGCCAACAAGAAAGTGAGTTAAACTGAAGTTCGCTTTCAAAATTATTATCGTTATGATTATATCGTTCCCATCATGCCTCATTAGCATGCGTCAAGCGTGACGTGGTAGGCGGCCGCATAAGCACCTGGACCAACACAACAGTGTGGAGGCAGCAGCAGTAAACAGCAGTGAACACACGGTGTACACACGGTCAGCGATTGCACGTTGATAGCAGCGATTGTTGCTTAATCTGAACATTTACCTATGGTAAGAGAAAGAAGGACGATATTGTAGCCTAGTCTATTTCAACCTTAATGTTGGAAGCTAAAGCGAACGTCGTCTAAAATGCTAACATCGTGAAAAATCTTTTATTAGCTGTCTAATATCCTGTCGAATCTCTGAAGTACACATAATGTTAGTATCTATTCCCAATTACCGCGAGTGAAATTTAGTGTCATTAGTACTAGTTCCCAAAAAGTTCTCCCAAAGGGATTAATAAAGTAAATTCTATTCTATTCTATTTTCACCGCATGCAATGTACGAGAAGCCCTCCAGGGGCTAAGCCCCCCCCTATCTGTCAACCCTAGTGACGTCCCTGGTCTCATGAAGGCCTTAGTCTATCGAGACCAAATTTGGTGAATATTCTAATTACTAAGATCTGGGGTTCCTGGCACAGTTTCTACAATTAGTCACCTGTATGAATTTTTTAAATAAAATTACACTTTTTCAAACTCATCCTAGACCGTTTATCTGATTTCCATGAAATTTGTGCAAAACGTATAAAAATGGTCTTTAGGTGTTCGGAGTATGTGATTGACTGGGGACCTGTCCAGGGTGTACCCCCATCTCTTGTCCAATGTGTGCAGGAGATAGGCACCAGAAATGAACCACCTTTGTGAAAAGCAGATTTGCACACTGGTACATCAGTGTCTTAAGAGTCACCTGACCCAATCGAGACCTTCTAACTGAAAACTCTGGCCTATGGTCTAAAAACTCATTTACTTTCATGATCATGATGAAAACAGATACATTTTTTTCATAGTCAAGTGATCTTTTTTTAACTTTCAAATTCATTCTTTTTTCAAACTGTCAAATTTATTGAATTCACTCAAATCAACATAAAATGTGGTCCCTTTTCAGTTGTTCCCTTCGACATTTGTCAAACTGACTGACTATGGGAACCATCCTAGGGGTTTGCCGATTACTCCAACACTTTTCAATAGGCCATTTCAATTACCAGCTGGGTGTATAGCCTACACTCATTTTGTCCTTTCTTCTGTGCGAACCAGTTAACATTCAACGCTACGGCTGGATGCTACTCCAATCTGGTGTAGTCTGTGCTAGCCCAGATAGCATTAGCCACTGTACAGATGTAACAATGTACTGTCTTTTTAAAAACGCGATGAGCAGAGTTTTGCGTATTCCTGGATGCAAGGGAGTATCTCATCAAAAGATGGAGACGAGAAATTAGATGTGTGTGTTTGGGCTCAAACATGCCAGTGTGGAACAAGTGTTTACATTGTAATGCTCTTCCGAAGCGTGCGTTGGTGTTCTCAGAGAACGCATCACAAGAAGGTTGCTGACAGCACTCTTATGTGGGCAGCTAGTGACAATCAACTTACTTGAGCTCCTTTGGCACCTTGAGGATGAGACAGGTTGATGAGCTCTTGGTGTTCCTTCGGGCCATCCCTGCTGTGGGTGAGTCGGGTAGTGCTCATCTGCTATGCCAGTTTCGGAAAGGGCGTGTCCCGCAATGCTGTCTAAAGCTGCACTGGTGACCTATTAGAGGTGCTACCCCCAGGGACCAGGCTCCTTCCTGGGTAGATGGGTCCGGACTCCAGTGCCTTTCTTCCTAGAGGTGCATGAGTAACTAATGAAATAGTGAACCAATACAGGCGAGATGCCTTGTCTATTTTGGGAATTAGCTCCTCCCCTTTCAACATCTTGGTTGACGGAGCAGCTAGGAGATATTCCCACAAGCGGACCAAACTGTTGCAGTCAATCTGCGCTGAAAATTGCTGCTACCAGACAGTCTCACCCGGGCAGGTCATCCGGCGGCCTTGGCAGAGACGGGTGTAGCTCAGTCTTCTACAACCTTTCTGACCATTCCCCAGGGTCAAGCCCCCTCCTCTGTGAAGTCCTGGCTCCACATATCTGGATTTGAACTCTTGGTGGAGGCTTACTGGGGCCTCTCTGTGGATGTATGAAAAATCCAGCAGGGCTACATGAATTAGTTCGTGCACAAGCTCAAGGTTTCGAGGTGGGGTTTATCCCATCCCCTAGACTGGAGCATTAAGGCCTATATACACCGGTCCAAATTGAGATTCACACAAATCTTCTGATGGCTTCTCAGCAGGGTGCTCTTCACCTGTGTCAAGGAAATATTGATGCAATGACGCTCCCTGCCTGAAGATGGTGTTTGTGGTACAACAGATGCTCACAGCTTCAAACCGGGAAACAGGACAGAAGAACAGCAAGAAGAAGACAACAGAAAAGAATTGAAAGGCACATGTGGAAAAAATCATGGATTTAAAGTGGTTTATTCTGCTGGTAGCTGATTACAGGGAGCTGTTAGACATAAAATGTTGAGAAAAGAGAGGATTTGTGGTGAGCCATTTCTTTCCTGTTTCCTTTACAAAGTCCCTATGAATTGTGGGATGAGCGCCACCAAGTGGCTCTTTTACTCGCATCATCAAAAGAGCCAACTTTCATTGGTTGTTCTTGAAAAAAACGGATCAGACATGACAATCCAAAACTCTTTTTGCATTGCTTCCGATGTATGATGTCCTGTTAGTGCACATGGTTAAATATCGAGGCGTGTCATCGCACGAAACTTGGTAAAAAAGTGTAGAGGCCTTCACTCCTACCCTTTTAGAAAAAGCTTGCCCATTCAGCCCATATGAAATGAGGGTTTTACAGCCAATACTTCTGGGGTACTTTGTAGGGGTGTAACGGTACGCTAAAATCGTATTCGGTTCGGTTCATTCGGTTCGGTACAAAACAATAAGAATTTACATAATCTTTATTTTGAAAAGCTGCCAATACACAGTACAATTCTTGCATAAAATAAATAAAAGTGACACATTTGGGTGATATTTTAAATAAATTGCACTCTTTATAAAGAAAAACAAATTTTTTTAAATAAAAATGAAATACTGCAACTAGTTAGGATAGATAGGATAGATTAACCTATCCACATTTTCTGAAGAGAGCACAGATCTGGTTGCGGTGACAATATCTCCACCAGTAGAAAATGTTAGATGTGTTGCCTGCCCGATCTCTGTGGAAAAATGTCGGCATACAACTTTAAATTTATCCACTCGTCTATCCCCGTTACGTATTTTAATAGAGAAGCCAAAGTGTTCCCAAACAGGAGACCGTATTGAGGTCGAAGAGTCTTCAAACTCTGGCTTCTCTTTCACTTTTCATATGATTCCATTTTCCTACTCGCACTTGTGCTCGTCACTCAATAGCGTCTGTGCGGAAACTCGCCATGGAACATTTTTCCACTGCGCTTAATATCACGCTAATAATAAATTTAAATTATTATAAAAATACCGAATACCGAAACAGTACGCAAGTGTACCGAACCGAACAGGCCGCACCGAAATGGTTCAATACATAACGTGAACCGTTACACCCCTAGTACTTTGGGACCGGGCTTGGTTCTGAGGCATCTGAATCATTATCTGGCCAAGTTTCGATTCAATCTACCATGCATCGGTGGGATTCTTTACAGGGAAACATTACATCTGTTTTAAACTCAAACTCTGTCTTCTTTTTCATTTAACATTATTTTGCTTTCACAAATCAATGCTCTAAAACTAAATCTGGATTTGATTTTCTGTATTGGTTCACACATGAACTTTGCCTTCAGTAAATCTTTGAGAAGGATTCAATTAAATGTGTTTTCTTAACCCGTAATCATTATGAATAAATTCAAAGAAATCCTAGTTTGCCATCAGTGCTCTTACAATATTTTTGTTTCCTTCCCACTATATATTTTTTTCGACAGACACCAACACAAAGAGTGAACTGTTACAAGAAAATATTCATTTCAGCAGGTTAAATCACCTTCAAAGTGTGCCCAGCAGCAAGCTGACAAGCTACTGTTTCCAGACCCCGGAACAGAAATAAAGAGTATACACGTTTCCAGGAAATGACAAATTAACAAAGGACTGTAAACTGGAACTCCAGTTTCATGTAGAGTTTCTGTGTATAATAAAAGAGCTGCAGAGTTTAGGTTGGGAAACACCATTGTGGGATCTAGAATTATAATATCCATTACTTTTAGGAATCCTAGTAGTGGTGTTTTATCCTATTTCACATATCGGGATGTGTTTAGTGCTGTTTTGTTGTGTATAACATTAGGAAGGGGAATAAAATCCTATTAAGGTCAGTTTTTGTTTTACCTTCACTATGCCCATTTTCAACTCACCAGTATCTACATTCTGCAGAGAATGAAGTTTGACTGACTATGACCACTTTTTAATACAGTCATTCACTGCTGTGTTTTTGTATAATTATACATAACTTATGCTATTTATGGGCAGCACAGTGGTACAGTGGGTAGCACTGTGACCCTCCAGTTCGAAGGTTGACCTTCCTAGAAGGAGTTTGCACGTTCTCCCTGTGCTTGCGTGGGTTTCCTCCGGGTTTCCCCCCAAAAACATGTGGTTAGGTTAATTGAATAATCGAAATTCCCCTTAGGTGTGAATGTGTGAGTTAGTGATGCCCTGCAATGGACTGGCGACCCAATGTTGGGATTGAGTGTGACCCCAAAAGGGATTAAGCGGGTTGGAAAATGAATGAGTTTATGCTATTTACAGTTTAGTTTTGCAGCGTTATCTAAGCTCTATCTTCCTCGACTGGGCTCATATCATACACTCTCACAAACATAAAACTCACTGATCACTGTATCCATTATAAAATAAAGCATGGACTTATTCGAATCAACAATGTTTTTATAAAGAAATTGTGACATCCATAAACAGTAAATAAAAATCTATAAAAAATACACAATTCCTGTTTAAGCATGCAATCAACATCTCTCTAAACCCATCACAGTTTCCATTAATTAGGAAAACTTCTCTCTGATGTCAGATAGTGAGAGGGAGGGGGAATGAGAGAGGATCGTCAAGTGTTGACTTCATCCACAGCTGCTCCCAGCTCAGTCTAAGCAGAGCATTCACACTGCATTCACAAAGGTAAGACTGATATGACTTATACTTTACAAAAATGCTTTATTTTTGTCTCCGGGTGTATTGTTTTGACTGGAGCTGCTTTAAGACATGAAGATTGTCGTGGTTTGAAGTTGGGTTCATTTAAAAACATTGTATTTCATTCAAGTATTTCAAATCATGTAATTAAAGTCACTGGTGATGTCCCGTGCCACTTGGTTAGCTTTGAACAATAGTAAAAGAAATCATATGTATACTAAAAATCACTAATGCTTTTGAGATAAACAAATGCTCATTTTACTGTTGATTAGTTTAGTTGAGAGCTTCAGAGACAGATTCAGACTATTGGTCAGAGTCAGACCATGGAGAGCTGTGCTTGATTTTGGAGATGCGATCTGTTTTCTTACACACCGCTGTGTTTCCAGGGCAGTTTCCTAAAGGGCTTCATCATTGCCTCTTGGGGAATTGGGTAACATGCCGTGCTTTGCTCGAATGCTTTGGGGATTCACACAGAAACAAACAAGTTCTTAATTGTGTGTCAGCAGGTGGTTCGTTGCAAGGCAATATTTGTAACTATGATTGTTGCAAAGAGATTTCGTCCATCTCTTGATATGTTTAGAAAAACAAGATAATATAAAATATTCCATCTAATGCCAGGGGACCAATTACAGTGAAGTGAAACCGAAAGATTAAAATAAGATTCAAAATTATTTTTACATTAAGACAAGACCTTTTACGGGAATTATTGACAAATCCTACTCAACCACTCCCTAATTTTTTTAAATCTTAAAATTTAAAAAATATTGGAATAAATATGAACTTTTTTGGAAAATTGTGGAAACCTGTTTAACCTGAGGTTAAAAATGCATTACTCTGTTAATCTTCTTTCTTTAAAACAACGTGGCAACCCCCTGACTTTCCTCCAGATGCATAACAGGACGTCACTAAAGTTGCAATTCATCAACTGTTCACTTGAGGCTCGAAAATATCACCTGTTTTTGTACTTATTAGTAGGGGCCATATTTGTGCAGAATCCTGACATTTCTACCAAATTTAATGTCGTTCTCTCATCAAAAACATGCCTCAAGTTTTATTTGGAATTTTACATGCATGTTAATTCTTTTTTGTGGCTTGATGTTCCTTGCTACGCCCATAGTTCTTACTTCCGCCCACCCACCAATCAGATTAATCGCTAGTACAGCTCATCTCTAGTTTTTGGAACAACTTGAAGGAAAGCAAATGGAAGAATTTTCACATCCATAAGTAATGCTAGTAAAATAAGTAATGCTCTTCGGTTATTTAGTCAGACTATGGAAACAGAGTGGATTATTCTTGACAGTTTTCAGTCCATTTTCTCTGGGGGGTGCAGTTGACAAATTGACTGCAAATAAATGTGTATAAACAAAGAATAATCTCATACATAAATCATAAAGAGCACCGGACAACAGCAGAAGATGGACACTAGCTCAGACGGTTAATGCTGATGACACATGACAAAATACACACAATACCGACAAAGACAGCACAGAAATAGGGACAATAAGCAGGTAAAAGCAGGCACAACTGGAGAGACACAGATAAGAATGTGTGCAGTAAAAAATGAGTTCTGTAAAAAGTGAAAGAGCAAAACAAGGGAATAAGCATGGCGCAGGAGACCTAAACAAAAGCATGATAAAACACAAAGACGGGGAAAATCCCTGACATTAGGTGAAATTGGATAAGTTTCTATGGCACAGTGGACAGTTGCTCACAGCACAGTAGTGTGCCGCGTCACACCAGAAAAACACTGCAATAGATCATCTGAAATTTAGTGGCCGTGTTCCGATTTAACTATTTTTATAGTGGTATAACCAAAAAAATGTGAGTTACAGTAGTAATGTAACTCAAATGTGCATGGAGTTGTAGTAGCATAGCCAAGTTATGCATATATTGTAAAGTGGGTTACAGATTTTATGAGAAAATTGATTGAATTTTGCTCTGATCTGATCATTTCTGCTTGAACTGACACCATGAATTCTAATTTAGTCAGAGCCAGGAAGGATTAAGATGCATTAATATCCAAATTCATGTCAATTCTCCATTCATTTTCAATGGGGAGCCTAATTTCCCAGAAACAAGATGCGAAGGGACTGTGCCATTGGTGACAGGGCACAAAATTATTAATGTAATGCAAAGGAGAAAAGACTGTCGTAAACAACATCCAATAGGAGAGAAGTTCCTCAACTCCCCTGTGATGTATGTATGCAAAAAGAGTGCACGCTGTTCTTTATTCTTGGATGATGATTGTTGTAATATCCTACTTTGTACGTGTTGGAAGAACCGCAGGAAAAGAACCCCCTTAGTTCATCGTTTTAAATATGGGTAGGTAATGGCTTTTGGGAGGAAATTGGAGATTCCAAGGCTCTAGAGGTCTTCATAATTCCTGTTGCACCAGGCCCTTTTAGTCTTGCAGGCTTCATCCTAATAAGGAGCTTTTGCCTTGTCCAAGAGTGATTGTTCATTAACCCATGGTCCTGTTTTTAACTCTCCTGCAGCTCACTCTGCTAGTTCCCTTTTCAACTGTGAACATTCTGCAGTTATTTGTAATCAGTGAGATTATCTTTATTTCTAATAGTTTACTATTTAGTTTATTATTTTACTCATTTGTAAGCTACAATCTTTTGCAGAATTTTTGTTTATCACAGTTCACATTGCTTGGTAGACAGTCATTGCTAAGCGACCAAAAAATAATTTGGTTCTTTTGTTTTGGTGCACACACTGCTTTACTGCAAAAGATTGAGACAATTATCTTTAAAAAAAAAAATCTCCTAATGTTGTTCAAATTCATTTTTGCTATTAGTGGTCCTCAATCAAATATTGAAACATGAATCTAATGATCAGTGGTTGATAGAAGGTAAATTGTAGAAGATCCACGATATTCATGTAAGTAATATGTGTTAGGTTCACAGTAGAATCCCATGTGTAGATTCACAGTGTACTCACACTCTTTTTGTAGATAGTATGTCATCCAGGTATTGCTCACATAGTGCCTTTTGTATTTCCTTAAATACATTTTATTAATAAATACAACATAGCTTTCTGATTAATGGTCATTACTCCTTAGAAGTTTGGGGCCATTTGGGTGTTTTTCTTACTTTTCAATTTGCTCTAATAAATTAACTTTAAAGCTATTGGTTGTGCCAATGCTGCATAACATTTTTAGTACAACACCAGCTTCTTCTTTTTACAAG
The DNA here is from genome assembly GCA_007224835.1 of Danionella cerebrum. Classification (NCBI taxonomy): domain Eukaryota; kingdom Metazoa; phylum Chordata; class Actinopteri; order Cypriniformes; family Danionidae; genus Danionella; species Danionella cerebrum. The sequence goes on from SRMA01026568.1 coordinate 153,505, forward strand.
GAATTGTACCTGAAATTGTACAAAAAACAACATTCAAAGTATTACATTGTCTTTTTTACGGCAAATATGTTTTATGTTTTATTAAAAAAAAATCATAAGTGTTGAGACAAAATAAAAATTCATAAATCCCTTTAAAAAAGCAAAGACAGGGTCAAAACTTTATAATCTGTTCTAAACACTATTTGTCTCATTGCACTTTTTGGGTTTTGCTAGAACTTTGAAAAATGCAAGCCATATCACAGGTATTGTGTATCCAAGAGTTATGTTGGGATCATTCTCAAATGAGCATTCGATGAACTGCAGTTTCACATATTTCTGTGTGGGCTTCTCATGGGATGTTTTTGTGCTTTACATGTGTGATTCGACCCGTTCATTTGTGCTTGTGTTAGTGTGGAATCAAAGTTGCTAACTCCTGAACCATGATATTGCATCAGTGCTTAAAAGTTCTATGTCTAGAGAATGGATTGACGGCTGGGTAGTTATTCATAAAGGTCCCTTTACCTTACACAAACAAGTCTTTAGGAAAACAGGATTGTAATGTCTGATGTAAATTAGGCGTTTCATTGTGTCATGAAAGCCAACAGTGAGGTGATTTGGAATTCAAATATGTGCATCTTCTGAAACTGAATCAGTGTTGTTCTGTTTCTGCTTGTTCCAGAACTCAAGCTGTGACCAAGCACCAGCTGAGAAGTTTTATTTTTCTGGATACTTGATTAAAATTGAACTGAAACAATAGAGTTTCATGAATTTGAATATGAATCTGATATATTTGGGCATTCAAAGTCAAACTCTGCATTATAGTATGTAAGCGCAAAGTGTGTACTTTTAAATGGTCACATAAAGTGATCACATCTTCTATTGATCCTTGATTCTTAACCCTAGACAAAATGCACAGTGTTAAATCAACACCACTGTTGTTAGTTTTATCACAGGGTGTGTTTATTGCAAAATGACCTAGTGTTACTATAGCAATTTGTGCGTTGACTGTGGGAGGCTAATTCAACTCTTTTAGTATTACATTTAACACTGGCCCGGTGTTTATATTGACACGCTACACTGACACCAATAGTGTTGATTTAACACTGTGTTTTAAAACTCTGCTACTCTTTAACCAGGATTGTTCATGGTGGGTTTGTTCACTGCAAGAATAAAGGCAGAATTGAGGATAATTTAATAGTACATAAAAAATAATCATAGCTGTTAATCTTTTAAAGTGTGTCGTTAAAATTTGTAATTTAATATGTAAAAAAAAAAAAAAATCAAGAAATTGGCTGTGTTATTTTTTTCAGATGGCTTTGGGAGAATCATGTTGTACTGTTGGGAAAAGTAAGACTTGGATATCTTGCAGAACAGGTTTGTTCTTATAACATTTCATTGAATTTTGGTAGAGGCACATTTTCAAGTTTCATGGCCACTAGTTTAAGAATGAACGAGAGGCTCCAGTGGTAGTAACAATGGTAGTGATAACAAACCTGGAGCTACTGACAAGATATTTAATCATTTATGCTGAAAATTGGGCTAAAAATAAATGTTGAATCCCACTAGCTGTTTCACTGAAGCCTACATGACCAGTATAGAAAGATTTTAAATATATTACTTTATTGGTCAGATAATGACTCTGGCTACATAACATTCCTAACTTACACAACAGTAAGGTACTATTTTCGGGTTTTCCCAACCGGAGCCTCTCTTTCATTTTTAAAAATTGTTGCTGTGTGAAATAGGCTATAGCATCATAAACAAGCTATGCCTTGGATTTTTGGGCACAAAAAAAACACAATGGCACACAAAGTTCTTGGAATAGTTTCAAATGTTTAGCAGAGGTTCGATTGCTTTGTTTTTTTTTTGTTTTTGTTTTTTTCAAACTGTCACATTATTTTGACATTTGTCTTTGCACATAAAATGTGTACATTTTTATTTCATCTCAACACTTTTGATGAAACTTTTAAGTTCTTTTAATATAAAACATTAAAAACTGTTTATTCTCACAAAAAAATGACCTAATCTACTTCTCAGAATTGTATTTTTTTGTTGTATTTCCGGTTTGTTATGGAATTATTGCGTAATGTAATTTAAAAAAAATATTTTTTTAAGAAAAAAACAAAACATTATATCTAAAAACATTATATCAAGCATTACAACAAAAAAGAAACGGATTAAAAATTAATTTATTAAAGCAAATTGTAAAGTTGTAAAAAACGCTTAAAAAAACGGAGCTCTAAGGGTTAAGACAGTGTCCCGCTCTATTATATACAGTCTGTGGTTTCAGGTTCTTCTAACTTCAGGCATCTACATGCATCTGGATCACCTGTATCTAACCTGGAAATAGCAATGCCATGGTGGTGGTGGTGGGGTAGGGGGATCTTACATTATTGTGATTGGGAGCCACTGCCTAGGCGCTCACAGCTTGTTCATTCTGCTTTTAATAGATGGCATTGTAAATAGATGGCCATAATCAAACTTTCTTTGCATGAGAAATTGAATATTTGGTATATGAGCATGTGAAAAGAGTAAAAGGTGTGCATTGTACGCTCAATGCATTAGAATCCTAGATCCTAAAGTGTTAACAGTGCATTTTAATCACTTTATGCATTCCTATCAACTTCAATAAGTGTAACAAATAAAAAAAATATATAAAAACATAAAGCTACTCAGTCGCAGTTATGCAGTTAAATCGAAGTCTCTGAATTGATTAAACAGATTTTTTGTTTGTTCGACAGGGCTCATGTTGTTTCTATTACTGCAAATGACTCTCATCTCTGAAGTGTATCTTGACTTAATATTATCTGAACCAACACCTGCAAGTACACCTACCGGTTCTACAACCACGTCTAATACAGAGCAGTCATCGACAGTGCCCACTTCTGCCTCTTCATCGCCCACTTCAGCTTCTCCTATCTCTTCTTCATCACCTTCTTCAGCTTCATCTGTCTCTTCTTCTACATCACCCTCTTCAGCTTCATCTGTCTCTTCTTCTACATCACCCTCTTCTTCTTCATCATCACCCTCTTCAGCTTCACCTGTCTCTTCTTCTTCATCACCCTCTTCAGCTTCACCTGTCTCTTCTTCTTCTTCATCACCCTCTTCAGCTTCATCTGTCTCTTCCTCTTCATCTACCTCTTCCTCTTCATCTGTCTCTTCCTCTACATCCACCTCGTCCTCTTCATCTGTCTCTCCGGTGTCTGCAGCTTCATCCAACAATACTGCAAACTCCACGGCCAACTCAACAAATACAGGTGCTTTTTTCTTTCCATTCCATTTTTTATGATTATGATGATGATGTCTTTATTTTTCAGCATTTAAACATTGTATTTTGTCTCTTTGTTTCAGCGAACGGACCATCTTTAGGAATGGTAAATAGAATTTCACAATTTCATCCTAAATGGTTAGATGATTTTCATCGATAAGAGAATTTGCTGCATACTATACATAACTCCTGCACATTAAGATATCTATGAATAAGTTTAGATTTTAATGGTTATTTTTATCCTGTTCAAGATGCACTGCCCATCATTCATGTGCACTTCAGACTGTTACAGCCAGTACATGAATATATCGTATGCATTTTGCCCAGTCAACACTTCTTTCTGTGAGGTCAGTCAGATGGAATAATGTGGTGGAAAATCATTCATGCAGATTGTTGAACACTGTTGTTGATTTCAAAAACTTGTTTCACTGTGCTACAGATAATGAAACTGGATGTCGGTTACTCTGTCAACTGCAATGCCTCCTGTAGGACACCCTGCGCAAACGGGACTTTATCCAATTGCTCTTTGACCTGTTGCAATACCACTAACTGCATCAATAGCACACTGTATGCTCTGTCCAGTGCATCCACCACCACAGGTAACTGAACGTGAGCTGCGTTTTCAAATTATGCATATCACAGCTACCAAGCAAAACCAAATGGCATTAATTGCATTTTTGTAGACAATTCGTTACTATTTTTATAGCATTCAAGGCATTCTTGGTTATGTGAAAAAAAATTTGTGCATTTTGGAGGAAACTATTCTTGCCTTTGTGCTCTGTATAGGGCAGAATATATAACAACTGACACAAGGTCAAAAGAATATACTATTGAAATGATCAGCGGTTATTAAAGTTGTTCATCCAATACCTATTTAGTTATTGAGAATTTAAAGATAAAAAAATACACCTACAATCACAGACTTATTTGTTTCTTGTTTTCTGTCTTCTTAATAAGTTCTTGTTATCAGAGATGGGGATGAACACATTCAAAAGTATATCATGACCCAATACAAAAATTTGTAAATTTATTTTCCAACCCACTTATTCCCTTTTGGGGTCACGGGGGTCTGCCGGTACCTATCTCCAGTTCATAATTGTGCGAGAGGCAGGGGTACACTCACACACAGGTCGCCAGTCCATCGCAGGGCATCATTCACTCACACATTCACACCTAAGGGGATGTTAGATTATTCAGTTAACCCAACCGCATGTTTTTAACACTCACTTTTGTTAAAAAGTGCTACCCACTGCACCACCATGTCGCCCTTGACTGTAAATGTAAATTATCTACAAAAAAGTCTTTTCTATTTTACATTTAAAGAGATTACACATGCTCTCTTTTGAACAAATTGGTGTCAAATAAATAATAAAGAAAATACCTTTACCAGACACAGAACCTTCTGTTCCCTTTCAGTAGTTTTCTGAGATGTATGTTGGAGAACCAACTGATGTGAACAGTCCCTGGGAGAGTAACAGTCCGCCATTTTAAAGGGCCTCGTAATCCTTGCGCAGGTGTAAGTGATTAGCAATCAGCTGGGTATATAATCCCAGTGAAACCCAAACTCATTCTATGCTTTCCTCAGAGTGAAGTGAGTTTGTGTCTCAAAGTTTGACGCTCAAATATTGGACAGTTGCCTTACCTTGGACTCCGGTGTAGATTTGTGACCCCCAAATAACGAAGCTACCATACCTCTGCACCTCTGATCTTTTCAGTAGCCTGCTTTATTATGTTTGTTTACACCTTTGTCTGTCATTCCATCCATTTTTCAGGATATTATGGGCAAAGTCTGTAGTAATCCTGGCTGCAAGATTTATCTCATCGATTGACGTCATGAGAAATGTATGAACATGCTTGCGTTGCACTCTGGCTATGTGAGTGTTTGCACTGCAAAGGGATGCTAAAACACTCATTTGAGTTTAGTAGGTCTTATTTCAAAAAAGAGGCCCCCAAGCTCACTTGCGGGTGGCTGGTGAGCCTACAAATCGTCCTAGCTCCTCCAAAGTTTCCGACTACGAAACGTATTACCCGGAATCACGGATCCCTCACACTATCCCTGTTTGTCCAATGTGCCTCCCGTCTGGCCTACAGGTGAGTCGGGTAGTGCTCAGCCATTGCTTGATTCCTTAGATGACCCTGTTGATGATCTGCGCTTCCTCGCAGCATCGGAAGGGGTGCGATCATCGAAAAGCTTCCTCCCCATGAGGCTGTTTGCTCTGAGCCAGAGCCTGAATTTTCTGTGATGCTCTCTAAAGCCACGCCGGTCATCGGATTAGATGATTGGTTTCTGGGACGATGCTGGGACATGAGGGTCATGAGGAGCTCACAAAACACTCGGATGCTTCCCTATCTGCTAGGGGATCTAGCTCCTCCCCCTTTAATTCTCTGGTTGATGGGGCAGGTAAGGGATACTCAGCCATTCCACAAGGGGATCAGACTGTCATAGTGCCCATGGGCCCAACAGTGCTTCCGCTTGGGGGTCTTGCCCAAGTATCCCTACCAAAGCTGGGAAGTTTTCATCAGCCCTGATTTCGATCAGCCCTTTTTTGGCTTTGGCTCCCCGACTATCTCAGGGAGCGATTGAGCATGCATAAACCACAGACAAAGTAATGCGTTTAACAAGTTTATTAAGTAATCTAAAACAACACTAACTAACTACTAAAGCTATATAGATGAACACACACATTCACACGCTTTCACACTGAGAGAAGGAATGATTTGCAACTGTATTCTGAAATCTAAT
>SRMA01026569.1:0-12421 GCA_007224835.1 Danionella cerebrum
AATTATTTTATTATTTATTTGTTTTTGTCTTTTTCATTTTGAATACATTGTTTTCATAAGTTTTATAAAATCTGTCTGCTTCTTAAAACATAACGACTCCACCAATACTTTTGAATGTTTGAAATAAAACCCAAAAAACTTTTAAAAAAATCTAAAAATATGATCTATCACTACCAGCATTTAAATCTTGAATATACTGTGCTTTATTTAAACAAAAAATGTGTTACTTACATGTAAATAAAAATTCAAGTGTGTTTTGTGTTGACTCTAATGAAACAAAGCAATGCATTGTGGGATATCTGAAGCCACGAAGGATGGTCGCAATGCATCCTCGAAATTCAGGAGAAAGTAGGATGCATTTTAAGAACCCCTTGAGACGGCCTTGGCACACCGTTGTGACATAAGTGGCCTTAAAACACACGCTTGGGAGGATGCGCACTTCTGGATTGGGACACAGCTATTGTCTCAGGAGAAAAGCTGCATTCTAATGAACAGATGACAACCACCCGTGAATCTAATGGTACATTTAAGAGGAGTCCAGCAGACAGGAGACTATAAAAGGACATTACTTAACAGAGGTGTTAGGTGCCAAAGTAAGCATAGAAGAACCAAACGCAAAATGATTTATTCAAATCTCAGAAAAGACAACGGTCAGTACGCCTAAATTATAACTCAATGACGAGTTTCAGTCCGTCTTCATGAAACACCAACAGTCTTCAAAGCAGTACACGCTCAGAGATACCAGCGTACGGTGTAGCTAGCAGCTAGGAGCTAGCAGGGCCCTGGAGATCCTTCCAGTTCCTGACAACCACCGTTGTCATGAAGAGTACACGGCATAAGGCAGGAGGGTACTAATCAGACGGCAACAGCTTAATAAGATGAAAAATGGCTCACGCTGAGGAGGGAAAAAAACACAACAAAAGACACAAAAGACAAAAGCCCCTATCCTGTCATGCTGTCAGCAATGGCTCCCCATGGTTGAAAAAGGTCACAAAATCTCAGAAAGGAAATAATTTCTTTACCCAAAAAAGGTAAGGGGTACAAGAAGATCAGCAATACTTTACACATCAGTAAAATACTGTAGCAAAAGTGATTTTAAGTGATTTAACCATCTCTCAGAGACGTCCAGGTCGTCCACGGAAGCAAACATCTCGACAGGAGCATCTTCTGATGAGAAGAAAATCTCCTGCAAGTTCTCTGCAGTTAAATAAAGCAGTAGAAACCAAACTGGAGCGAGTGTTTCCCGTGACGCCATACGGTGCACACTGCAGAGGAACGGCGGCAGGGGTATCGTCCACGAAGGAAGTCTCTCCTAAAGCTCAGGCACACAGAAGCACGTCTAGGATTTGCTCGGGGCTCATGATGAAGAAGATGAAGACTCCTGGGACTCTACACTCTGGAGTGATCAGATAAAGATCTCTGTTTCTGGAGCGAATGGTTTTAAAGTGAAACATGGTGGTGGCAGTGTCCTGATGTGGGGCTGCAGGAGAGCTGCATTTCATCGATGGCATCGTGAACTTGACAATGTTCTGGTCGATACTGAAGGAGAAGATGCTGCATCACTTTTACAACACGACAATGATCCCAAACACACGTCTAAAGCTCCTGCTGCATTTCTGAAGAAGATCAGGATGAAGGAGATCGAACTTCTCCTGATCTGAACCCCATCGAATCCTGAAGTATCACTCTCCATCAGCATCCAGCTCTAAAAGAGGATCTTCTTGAAGAACAGAGACAGTCTGTTGGCAAATCGTTCATTCAACTTGGTGCTGAACTTAAAAATCACGGAGCTCGTACGAACACTTGATGCAGTCATTTTTGTTGTGGGGTGTGTTCATTTTTGCTGATTAAACTGATAAATTTGTGATCTAAGTTCGATTATTAACTTTAATTTCATGCTATGGAGTTAAAGTGTTCGATGAAACTGTTCGGAAAAGTTTGAAAATTGTTATTTTGTTCATTGAGCTCCAGGAAAAAAGGGGGTGTACGCAGGAAGCAGCTTGACAAGGACATCTAAAATGCATCTTGATTCTCTAATTGAGAACAGTAGAAATCTCTGCCAGTGAAAGATAATTAACAGCAGAGTAATGTTCACCAAAATCACCATTTTCTTCTTGGTTTTCACATCGTTCATCAGTCAGAGCCATCGGCCCATTTCACATCCTAAAGTATCCTCCTCGAGGGATATTATGTGCTCTAAATTTGTGCACCATGCTAAGGGCATTAAACAGGCTTAAACCCGCAGACATGATTCACTGCACATTCGTATCTGTTATGATTTCCAGAGAATCACATTATAATTATTATTTAGAAGTGTTATGTTTAGCGTATTATTGTTTCTTATTATGTGTTTTGTGTGTGTTGCTTTGTAAAGTTGACTGAGCGCTGACCCAACCAATCAGGGGAGTGGGCGGGGTTATAAAACGGCCCTCGCAGTTCGCCCCTCTCTCTCTCGCAGTGTCTCAGTCCGGTTATCCAAACAGTGTCGCCATGCCACTAGCACCAGTACCAGTTCTTTTACCCAGTCCTGTCGGACATGTGATCCCATTCTCCCTCTGTACTGGTCTGTGTGATATCTCCCTCTCTCTCTCAAAGCATGTGTGGTTTTGTTGTTGTTGTTATGTGTGTTTATGAGCGAGTCTTTGACAGTTAGTGTTTATATTGTTTTATTATTTAACGATTATTTGGTTTGATCAACAGGATATTGAATGTTTGTTGTTAGAAGCACTGTAAATAAATTACGTTTTGTTTTGGAAATTTTGTGCAAAATATCAGACCTTTTATTTAGTTTACTATTACTCACTGTGCGCTCCAAGAGCGAATTCTTTAATACCAAAGTGGGTCGTAACAGTATCAGTGAACTTTTATCATCACTTCGCTTAATGTGTTTGAGGTCTATTACTCATGGGCAGAATAATAGACAATTTACAAATGCCACAAAGCAAGAAAATGTACAAAAGAGCTTATTATTCCGTAATACCACCCAGATATTCGACAGCAGACATGGAACTAGAGCCCTACTGGGGCTTCAAATTTAGGCCCTAGTCCGGCCCTGGCCCGAGAAGCTTATCAGAAATCTTGACCGAGCCCGATGTTTTGTTTTAAAGTGTTCCAAGTACACATCTTATAGCAATAAAAACTGTTCAGCGTGGTTTTAGTGGCTACGTTACATATTTTTCTTTCTTTATTAGTTCTGAAAAATGTTTGGAGCACTATTTGTTTGATACATTAAAGATTTTGTTTGTTTGTTTTTACAGACGAAAGAGCGCTTAGCGGCCGATGGGGAGCTGACTACGTTTAATCAACTTTACCTCTTGATTCAAAGCTCGGCTTGCTTGCAATAAAATCCAAAGATTAAAAAAAAAATTTAAGAAATACATAATAACTTTAAGCAAATAGCTCTGTTCGTTTTAACTTTTGTTATCAAAAAAATAAGATATAAGAAAACGAATAAAATCTTCTTATCGTTTATTAATAAAAAGCAGTTTTAATAAAGTGATTGTGGAGAAACATAAGAAAATATGTGGACCAACACATGACCAAAATCTGTCAAAATGGAGCATTTTTATAAGATAATGTCCAGGCAGGAACCATTGGCACCAAATTGGCACTTGGTAACCAAATGAACAAATTGATGTAAATGTATGTAAATCAATACCACTAGATAAACTAATTAATGAAGAAAAGAATGTGATTTGTGCCACTCATTAAAACAATCAGAATCTCCTCTAAAATCTCCTCGAAACGATCGAATATCTTCTTAGATGCCATTGTGTTACTAACAGTAACAGAAAAACATGCCTTTCTCTGTGGAAATGCATTTGATCTAATAAAAGATAATGAATATCCTTCCAGAATGTTGCATTTCTAAGAGCATTTTGTTGGTATAGAGTTTAGTAATTAACGCGTTCGTTCTGTGCCTTTTCATCGTAACTGGGAGCACATTATGTATAGTCAAGGAGTTTAAAGTGAGCTGAGCAAGAACATGCCTCTCTGACCCTTGTTCTCCTCTTCCCGGGAACGCTGCCAGAGGTTTTCACATAACACACACACACGCGCGCACACACCCACTCAAAAAAAGCAACAGCTTCAGATATGGAGAGCCTGTGCTAAACCAGACACCAGCTTTGGGCCAAAACTGCTTAGAGACACATTAGTAATGCAATAAAAAAAGCCCAGTGATTATTTCTCTTGAGTTCACACGCCAAAGCTAAAATATCACCATAGACACTCATCAAAACAGTATAAACATTATTTTCTAAAATTACCCAGATCTCCACTGGCGTTCTTTTAATCAATGTCTCAATCCAGTTCTCTGCAAGAGATCAATTTATAAATGTCCTGGAGAGACATAAATATCATCTCAGCATGATGCTGCAAACCGTATTTCTCCTTCGGCAGAGCTCGGTGACAGAAAGGGATCTGGAAATCAGGGGTGGGGCTGTGTGTGCGCGCGCGTGTGTGTGTGTGTGTGTGTGTGTGTGTGTGTGTGTGTGTGTTTGCAGCAGCAGGAGACTGAACCACCAGCTGGGATCACGAACCCTCCCATTGTATAGACCTTTTGTCACCAAAACTACAAAATATCTTCAAGAATGGCAAACATTTTAATATTAACCAAATCAACTGCCTTGATCAATAAAATTCACTCTTCAGAACCCTAATCGAGCAATCTGGTTTTGTAACTTACGGTGGATTTTTGAGGGACTAAACGTGCTCAAGTCACCGAATTTCAAACATAAGTCAGTTCTGGTGAAAATTGCATCTGATAGGTTTCAATAGTGTGAGTTGAAAAATGGCTTTTATAGCGCCACCAAACAGTTGAAAATTTGCTTATAGTTCAAATTCTGAAACATTGATTGCGTTTCTGGAAATCAATTTAGGAAAAACCTAAAAAAAAGTCCACATTTGCACACCCCTCCTAGAGATTGTATCTGTCCATACCGAAATGCCGCCGGTCTTATTTTAAGGCAAATTGGATGTTAAACTAAGAAGCTTTTTTTGTTGACGTTTCGTCGTAAACAGGAAGTTGTTAATAACTCAACCGTGCAATGTCGGATTGGGTTCAAACTTGGCATGCGTGTTGAGAGACCAAGTCTGAACAAAAATATATTGCAACCAAAACGGTCAGTTATAGCTCCACATAGTGGTAAAATGAAATATTCCATTTTCTGCTGTTTTCTACGGCTATTACACTCTGTGTTTGAAGAAAGTGTTTTCAATTTGGGACATGTATGGGAAAAAGACCCATAGAAAAGTCACCGTCAAACTAAGGCTTCAGAAATAAAGGCTTCTGAAATTTTAAATTGTGGACCTCGATAAACGGTTCATGATTGGCGAAACATCGAAATTCCATCTGAATTTTTATAAATCACCCATACAGTGCACAATCAGGATTAAACATGAGCATATATCTATGGCGACCTATAGTATGGGTTATAGCGCCACATACTGATCACATAGAATAACTCTTTTTCTGCTGTTTTGCACTGCTTTTTCATATTGTTCGATGTACATATTTGAAACAAGGACCCAAGATCTACAAAAAAGTAGTAAGTTGCCAACAGGAAGTCAATTATTTTGTATAATAACTCTACAAATGGCACCCTCTGCTACCTTTGATAGCTGCTTGTAGTTTTAAATAATAGTTATATATACAGTTTTATCAGGTAAAGTGATGGCAAACAAATAAAAACATCTTTGAGAGGAGCACTCATGATTGTGTTTCTTGCCTAATTTTTTAAACAAAAACATTAAGAATTATTTCCGATTTGCTACTTATTTTGCCCTTATTTTGTGATCGGGAAAAGTTATGAACATTATTTTTAAAGACACCACATTCGAGTGGTTTATTGATCCGCTCATGGGAGTGGGCTGCCTATTGTTTTCTGTAGAAACGGAGGCTCAATGTTTACATCGTCCAGAGTAACAGCTTGATGCTTCATTATTAGAATGTGATGCTTGATTTTTCATGATTACAGTAAATTGTACAAATCATAAGAACGGATGGAGATTTTCATGCTCTGATCAGGATTTCAAGCATCCGGCTGTAATTTCTTTCTGGGTAAAATGTAAAATCTCAACACAAATATATCTACAAGTCAGATTTAGCTGCTGACTAACCAAATATCTTCTAAAAAATGAAACGAATACGTTTTTACCACTGATACCACCAATCTTGCAAAATTGGTGCTCGAAATCCAAAAAGAAAACAATTCACAACGTGATAAATTAATAGACAAAGTAAATAATGGAATTAGTAAATTGCTATTTAATTGTTCCATTCGTTTGTCTAGAAACTAGATAGATAGATAGATAGATAGATAGATAGATAGATAGATAGATAGATAGATAGATAGATAGATAGATAGATAGATAGATAGATAGATAGATAGAGAGATAGATAGATAGATAGATAGATAGATAGATAGATAGATAGATAGATAGATAGATAGATAGATAGATAGATAGATAGATAGATAGATAGATAGATAGATAGATAGATAGATAGATAGATAGAACTTTCAGAAGACCCCTTATGTCACATTTGAACAGTCAAGCCACACACATACTATAAAAACACAAATGAATACAATGCTACTGCCACTGAAAGGGTCAAACTAATAATTGTGTCCCTGTGAAATGATTCCCCGGAGTTATCTGTTTGAACGACGGCTGAGCATCATTTCGCCAGCCCTACAGCAGAAGCCGGGTTGATGCTGCGCCGCGAGGAACAATCCCTGGCGCATCGCTTCATTCCGCATCAACAACACGCCGCTGCAAACATTCAGATCACACCGCGAAAACAAGCACAAGCAGCTCACCTGCATAACCTTCACACGCGCGATCCTCACGGGCGGGCGATCCGTGTTTTTAGAGGAAACGAGAGCGTAAACCGCACCGACGCCGCATCCCGGAGACAGAAGACAACAGAAGCCCTGAAAGCAACGGATGAGACCGGCAGAGGGCGCTACACAGTATCCCTTACTGAAACCACCAACTAACCCCACCCGAGAGACTGAGAGAGAGAGAGAGAGAGACAGAGAGAGAGAGAGAGAGAGAGAGAGAGAGAGAGAGAGAGAGAGAGAGAGAGAGAGAGATTCGTCCCCATTGTCACTTAAAATATCATTTAAGTAAGCTTGAATTATATCCGAAGATGTTTTTACTACTTCAAGGAACAAATAGCAACAAATAACGGATCCCCTAAAGGGTCATGGCGGAAAATATTTTCATTTTCTGTGATCCTTCGCAAAGAAACCGGAAGTGAGCTTATGTGGCGCTCAGATATAAAATTAAATGCAACTATAAATATAATTCTAAAAGAATATAAGCGTCTAATGCAAGATGCTTACAGCAGTGAACGTTAAAAACCAATCACACATAGCAAAAAATAGTTCGGTAAAGTTAGCTGCAGATTCACGGATTTGGTTTTCTCTGCTCAATAGCTCGAGACCAGAATGTTCTTAGTAAACAAATAATACCTATTTTTAATCTGTGTTATGTAGCGGACAAACTACAAAACGTTTTTTATCAAAACAAGTTTCCCTCGGCATTCCCAGAAACACATTACCGTCTATGAGCAACCCGCTGACATGGACTCGCTTAGGGACCGTCTGCAAATTACCAGATCCAAAATATGTTTTACCCAGAATATGCTTCATAACTTCATTCTAAATTGCTCTATTACAACCAAAATCAAGCAACACGCCACTCCTCACCTGCATATTGTATTGCATGACTCAGTTTCAATAAAAAAATGAAAAATGTATTAGAGCATCATTTTTATTCTTGATTTTTTGCATCAAAGCTCAATAGCTCCCATAAAAATCACTCTATTACCACCAAATTCAGGTCACACACAACTGTTCTAATGCTTAACCGACTACAACACTCATTTTGTCATAATTCAGAAATTTTTATTTTTGCAGAATTTCTATTGGTCATTATTTGCATCAAAGCTCAATTGCTCCCATAAAAATCATTCTTTTACAACCAAATCTGAATACCTGCGAAATCTTGAAACTGTCATGCAACTGGAAAATGTCTGTCACCTCACTAGCCAATCAGGGGCCCCTAATGAGTAAATTGATAGGTGCTCCTGATTGGCTACAGAGTAAGCAGTGGAAAGTTTCTCTCGAGAATTCCTCTGGTCTTCAGTTCACAAGCATAGAATGAAAAAAACAAAACAAAAAGGAAAACAAGGAATTTGGTTTGATGTTGCTTTGAGTTTCATGTATGAAAAAGTTAAAATGTAAGAGCACATTTATAACCAATAATAAATATAGCACAAAACTGCATGCAGTAGTTTCAATATTTACAAATGTAAGACAGATAAAGTGTACATTTTCACCAGAATCTTTCATTACATATGGCAGGTTTGCCAACTGCTATTGAAGAGTAAAGGGTAGTTTAAAAAAACAAAGTACTTTTTCCACAAGAATGTTATCGATCTGCAAACAACACACTAGTCTGATCGTTATGATCACAAAATGCATAGAGAGAAATTAGTATGATTTATTAAATGTTTGTACATATTTGTATAATGTGTGTATTTGCAGTATATTCAGATTAAAGCATGGTTAATGGGCAATCAATTAAAAACCTGTGCCAAATCACAATGTATGTGTCTTCACAAAACCGACTGCCTTGTAAAGAGACACAGATATTCAGAGTTGGTATAGGATATATATTGATGCACATTAGCATTATGTCCTGAAGAAAAATAACAAATATCGTCTTCTGAGATGTGACATTTTTTTTACCAAAGAGAAGAAAAATATCTGTAAAACCAGGTATGGACAAGGTACTTTTAATTAAAACAAAAAGAAATTATAAAAAAATTAAAATTTTCTCACAAAATGAGTGTTGTAGTCGGTTAAGCATTAGAACAGTTGTGTGTGACCTGAATTTGATGGTAATAGAGTGATTTTTATGGGAGCAATTGAGCTTTGATCCAAATAATCAAGAATAAAAATGATGCTCTAACAAATATTTCAATATTTATTGAAACGAAGTCGTGCAGTACAATAAGCAGGTGAGGAGTGGCGTGTTGCTTGATTTTGGTTGTAATAGAGTAATTTAGAATGAAGTTATGAAGCATATTCTGGGTAAAACATATTTTGGATCTGGTAATTTGCAGACGGTCCCTAAGCGATTCCATGTCAGCGGGTTGCTCATAGACGGTAATGTGTTTCTGCGAATGCCGAGGGAAACTTGTTTTGATAAAAAACGTTTTGTAGTTTGTCCGCTACATAACACAGATTAAAAATAGGTATTATTTGTTTACTAAGAACATTCTGGTCTCGAGCTATTGATCAGAGAAAACCGAATCCGTGAATCTGCAGCTAACTTTACTGAACTCGCGGAGCGGATGCTCAGGAGCTGTTTGCGCTTGAGCTTCTTCACATCTCTCTGACAGTTTGTTGATAAACAAGCGAGAGACTCCTGTGAGGAGCATCTGGAGGAGGAGCGATAGGTAGTCACAGAAGGGGGCGGGGCTAAACGTGATGCTTTCTGGAGCTGTTTTAAGCAAAGGAAACATTTTTCAGAATTTCAGAATTAATTTCATACACATCGTAAAAGCTCCTTTACTTAATTTCAATCCTGATTAAATGCTCTCCGCAGCTGCAGCAGCGACTCGTGACCCGGCTGGAGATCTGAGCCAGCAGACGGCCGTGATGAGAAGCCTCCTCTCCGCTCAAAACACCTCCCAGCAGGCGGCGGAGATGCCCTCAGCCGAACTCAAGCTGGAAGCACCGGGGCACGATGAGGAGCTGAAGATGGAGCAGGTGGAGATGCTGGTGGATCACAACACAGACGGCGGGAGCGCAGGAAACGAACACAATCTCCCGGGGCATCCGCTCGCCTTCACTGAGCCGTACTCGGCCCTGGAGTCTCCCCCGGGATCTTCCGCATTACTACCAGACATCAGCCGAATGCCAGAGGTGGACCCTCATCAGAGCGACATCGAGTTCAGCCTCAGCGTCCTGCATCACGCCGACACCTCACACGCCGGCCCGTTCAAGAGGCCCCCGCACTCGCTCGCGGCTCGCCGGAGCAGGCCCTTCTTCAGGGACAACTGGGGACTGAAGGCGTTCCGCTGCGAGGAGTGTGGCAAGGGCTTCACGCAGCGCACGCGCCTCGTCACGCACCGCCGCATCCACACCGGCGAGAAGCCCTTCCGCTGCCAGCTCTGTGGCAAGACCTTCGCCCGGCAGGACAACTGCCTGAGACACATGCGCCTGCACACCGGCAAGCAGCCGTGAGCGGGCCAGAGCCAGATGCGTACGTGTGACCTGCTGGTTCTTTCTTAGCTAGACATTCAGGGAAGTTCAAACAGAAATATTCGTTGTACCGTGTTTGTGGTGCAAACCTTGAGCCTCTGCTGGACACGTTCCCATGGAAATAAGTATTGGACCCCCTCTCAGAGCTCAGATGTTCTTCTGTGCTCGGCTCTCATCTCAAGAGGGATCTGCTCAGATCTTCTCCACACTGCTCCTTCAGAGGAGCTTGCCGTTTTACAAACATGAGTTCTGCTGTAACATCAGCCAAAGTTCAACGTTGTGTTGGTTATTAAAGATCCGATGTTTAACTTAACAACCCATTTGTAGAATTATTGTAGCGTGTGACGCCCTTGAGACTCTGTGAGGATTGTCCCATTCTTATTCTTTATTTTGTTTTGTGAAGAGGGTTTTCAGGGGCGGGGCTATGAGAGAGAAATTAGCATATCACACAATAAGAAGCACTGGTTTGTCGGAGTAATTGTAGAGCTGCGTCAGTGAAGGAGCGCGTTCCTTGCAGAGGGTCGTGAGGGCATCGTCTCTGAGAGCTGGTCACTCCTCCAAACTCCTCGTCTGCTGCGGTTGAGCCGATGGAGTTCTCATTGCTCGGTGTCTGAGCGCCGACAGGTGGGAATCTCGAGCGGAGGAGAGGAGGGGAGGCAGCTCTGTTGGAAAGAGAGCCGTGGGTCAGTCAAGCTCCTTCGGGCAGAACCAAGTCTTCTCCGAGAGGAACTCACCCCTCGGTTTCCTGGTGTTCTGCAGTCTGTCTGGAGGAGATAAGAACCAGGAGCGGCTCAATCCTTGCTCCGCGTCTCTGAAACAGAGTTGAAATGATATATCGGCGGGAGATCTTCCTTTCCTTTAGTTTTAGCTGATGCTAAACCACCCGTGGCTCAACCTTCAACGAGAAGATCTAGCGCCACAAAATAAAAACGAAGAGTCTCTTACCCGGAGCCTGTGAGTTTGAGCGCAGGAAGTGGAAGCAGATCCGGCAGCGTGCTCCTCCTCCCCGAGCGCCAGGTTTCTGGAGCCTTGCTTCGGTTTATCTGGGAGCATTCTCTACGCGAGAGGCCTTCCTCAATGTTCTCGCCGCCGGTGCGATGAAGATCCTCCAGGTCCTGGATGGCGAGCCATGGCTCTGAGCGCTGCCGCGTCCGGCTCCTTCTTGCCGTCACCGGTGACATTTCCCCGGCTTTTTGAAAGCTGAAGATATTGTCTCCATCTGAACCCGGCGAGTTAGTTCTCAGCTCGATGTCTGATGGTGACATGCATGAAACCGGCGAGCTTTCAGGAGACGGAGGAGCGTTCAGGAACTCTCGTGTCACCGTGCGGCCGTCTCCGCTGACGTCCGTAGCTATGATGATAACGTCCCGTCCTTGTGCTTTACACGAGTCCACCAGGACTGTGAGCGTGTCCTGCTTGTGAGCGTTAACGGCGTACACTAGTGCGGACGCTCCGGAATAATCCTCCAGACCTGGATCAGCACCTGCGGAGATCAGCGCAGACGCCACCGAGGATCCGGCACGCTCCATGCAGGCATACATCAGTGCGCTGCGGCCAAACTTGTCCTGGACGTTCGGATCAGCGTCATGACTCAGGAGGAGCTGGATGAGCTGCAAGAAGAAACGTGTTAAAATCTCTCTTGAGGCTTGGGTTCATCCTCAGATCTCTGCAGCTTGCCGCTTTTGAGGACCTCGAGGGAGAACCAGGTGCTCAGGTCACCTGCAGAGCGCATTCTCCAACAGCCCCCGCAGAGTTAAGGGCACCAAAACTCCGTTACACCTAGGGGTGGGCGATATCTCGATATTTAAAATATATCGAGATATTTTTTAAACTCGATATGAATTCTGGCATATCGTACATGTCGATATAATGTCTATATTTAATTTTCGCCAATTTGCTTGTTTGCCTTCTCTGTGCTGCGCTCGTCCCCTCCTCCTTGCTTTTGTTCCCCCTCCCCTTGCCTGTCGTCTCATTCAACATGGCGGCGCCCGCAACCAGCCCGGAGTCTACAGAACTTGTAGCAAAAAAAGAACAGCTGGCTCCATTATATGGAAATACTTTGGTTTTAAGTCGTCAGACGAACAACAGACAGATGTCTACTGCCGTGAATGCCGTGAAAGTTGCTGCCAACCAAAGCTCAA
>SRMA01026569.1:14455-47467 GCA_007224835.1 Danionella cerebrum
GCGGCTCCCTGGAAACGTGAGGCTTTATTTGGCTGAAAAAGCTAATAATATCCACCCTTTCTCTCTCTGGTACAATCCGGGCACTTCAAATCAGATCAGCCAATAAAATCAGACACTCCTTTCTTATTGGTCTTGGCGTAATGAAGTCATTTCTTTTGCGGCTCGTTAATCTACATTTCTAGTTTATTTAGTAATTTTTCTGGAAGTGTCTGATAATTAATTACTCTAATCTCACTCATGTTTAGAGGCTTCACATTTACCTTGTAACTTGACCAATGTGAACAGGATATTATTGAAAATAAAACAAATATCATGAGCCCTTAAACGAACTCCTCCTAAAGATTTTATCTGTCCAAACTTTCACTTTATCTAAAGGCATCTTCCATTTAATTCATTTAAATTAAGTCTGTGCTGCTTTTATTCATTTAATGCAGAAAAAAATCCCTTGTAAAAAACAAATTTAAGTGTGACGAGGGGTTTTTGTACAGATGGCGAAGCAGATTGAGGAGTTGGAGAATGCTGCACTCTCAGAGAAGCCATGGCAGCTTTCAGGAGAGGTGACTGCTCAGACTCGACCGGAGAACAGCATGCTTGAGGAGGACTTGGCCTTCGATCAGGCCTCCAGGGCAGGTCAGATGTTTCTGCTGATCTTCACAGCCGTAACTTTCATGTTTACTTGCTTCTAACATAGCTGGTCTCCCCCGCAGCTCCCGCAATCACAGAGGAAACTACTCTAAAACTGGAGGACATTATCAAACAGAGGATAAAAGATCAGGTGTGTGAAAATCTCATCTTTTAGTTTCTGATTAAGACCATTACACACATCATCAAGAAAGAAGTGTCCGACTGGTTTATATCGGTTATGTCAGGTCTGGGATGATGTGGTGAGAAAGGAGAAACCCAAGGAGGAAGTGTTCGAGTATAAGAAGAGACTCACTCTGGACCATGAGAAGAGCAAACAGAGTCTGGCTGAGGTTTACGAGCACGAGTTTGTCAAGCAGACACAGGTCAGTTCTGTCCCTCGTCATCTCATATTCCCAGCATCTTTTAGTGTCCTTCCCTCGTCAAAGTTTTATTCTGAATCTTTCATGTATGTTTGTGTAATCCTGTATTTCCTTTTTTGTGAGCTGAAAACGGCTCGGTGTTCCTTGCTCCGCCCACTGGCCAATCAGAGTAATCGCTAGTACAGCCCTTCTCTATGCAGATCGGGTGCGCTGCCTGACTTGGAAGTTTGGGCAGCAGACCCGCACTGAAGAACAATCGGAACAATCTAATAGGCGCTAGGGTCGGGCGATGTCAAGCAATTTGGGCATCAACAATGTTCAATGTGAAACATGTCTACTTAAATTTTAGCATTGCTACCTCGTTAATGGTGACGCAGCACCATTAGCGGTTATGCTAACCCACCCAGCATTGCACAAAACACATGAAATCATTTAATAATGTCAACGAAACACTTGTTAGAAAGAACAAACAAATTCCTTATTTCAAACCTCTACAATATATGCATGACATAGATCCAAACTTTGTTCATTAACTTTATCTCAAGCAAACAGCACAAGAGCTCATTAGCATACACAGGCACTGAACTGCGCGAAGCGAGTCGTTATTTCATTAGCTTGCGAAGTAATGAGACTTGCACAGAACTTTCCGTTGCACTCTGAACTTTATTTATGTCCCATTACGGCCCGGATGCCACACAGAAAACTCTTAATTCTCATTTTAACAACTTCATGCCATTCCATTTGACTTACAACTGGCGGCCATTACGCATGATTCCTGAAGTCCCATAAGGGCATGGTGAAAGCATGATTGGGAGGAACGGGGGAAAACGTTTTATGATCAATAGCATTTCGAAAGATAAAAACGGGACACTGGTAGCAGGGCTCTAGAGTGCGACCAATTTGGTCGCATATGCGACCTAATTTCTCAATGGTGCGACTAAAAAAAATCAAAGGTTGCACCGGTGCGACCCGTCGTTCGCGGGGTAAAAAAAACGAAACTCCGTCTACGGCCGGTCCGCCTCCTGCGCGCGGCTCACAACACGCGTATCACCCATTCATGCGGCTCAATACGCGCCTATCGCGGCAAGCGCGCCGCTCAATTCGAGTTTACCGCGCCGCTGAAGCCTCAGACGCGCGCAAATGCGTCTTTGCATTGACTTAACAGGGAAACCCTCCGCGCTTACCGCGCGAACCGCGTTCGATGTGAACGTACCTTTACAGCGGCAGGCAGCTGCAAACAGATCAGACGAGGCCGAGATGAGAATTAAGTTTAACGTTGCCTACAATATTGCAAAAGAAGTAAATAAATAGGCTGCATTATAAACTCTTGATCTGGGTAGTAAATGGTATTATCGTTTTTATTTGTATTTGCTGCTCTTAGGGACCAAAATCAGTTTAAAGTTTAAATTTCAGCTCAGTAAAGCACTTTAAACACTTTTTCAGTAAGTTTTAGTTACCTTTCTTGTGGAATTGTGCTTCAAATAAAGAACTTTATTTTGACCAGGTTGTTAGTTAATCATTTACAAGTCAATATTGTCTATATGGACAGTGATTAAAAAAAATAATAAATGAATAGATAACTAAAAAAGTGAACTTGTGGAAATGCGGTGTTAAATGTGATGCAGTTGAAAATTTGGGTGCACCTAACTTTTGTGCTGGTGCACCTAAGAAAAAAATTTAGGCGCACCAGTGCAACCAGTGCAAAAAGTTAGTCTAGAGCCCTGGGTAGTATAGAGAGCTTATTATAACTACTTTAACATTTTCATAATATGGCCTCTTGAACCAAAAATTAACAGTTCGACCGGTATTTTTTACTCGTTTTTCTTTTCAGAGGAAATAAATCCAGCAAATATTAGTCATTTTTATGTTATAAATGCTCACAAAAAAATAACAAAAAAAAAGTAAAAAAAAAAAAAACCTGATTCTTAATTTAATCAAGTTTCTCTTTCTAAACAACTATACATATACAGCAACAAGTTTTTTGATATTACAAAAATTAACCTGAAACTATTTTAAATCAACAACAGGTTGTTTTATATACAAATATACCAGCATTTTTTATTTGTTTTGTTTTTTCTCCCCTGTTGAATATTGTGAAGCAGTTCCTCTCCAGCTGAAAAGAGCCCAGCCTTGCCACAGGAGGTTTCCCCTTCATCAGAAGAATCTCTATAAATATTCTATAGATATAACATGAGATTAGATTTGTCCAAAAGAAACTCTTGTGTTTTTATACATTAAAGATAAAATAATTAATGAAGCAATATGTTGTTGGAATCAAGAGCATGGGCAGTAATAAATCAATATTATATAATGTCAATTAGAAAAATTCCACTATATATTAAAAAAAGATTACTGTTATAAAACTGGGAATATACTCTGTGTATAAAAACTTTGATACTTACATATGACTGTGATTGAGACGGTGACACGCTCCTGCTGCTGTTACATGGAATAACTCTCACCTTATTTTTTTAAAGGGAGTAAAACAATAAACTACAGTTTTAACCCCTTAACACCAAATCGACACGTACAGTAAGATCGCATAATTGCACCCACTATTTTTAAGCAAAATTTGACAAACTATGTTTTATCTGAAAGCTAAATTTCTCACCACAGTGACGACAGTTAGTCAATTTGTAAAGAGTCCTAACAAAGGAAAATGGCGACGCCTACCTTTTGTGAGGTCTCTACAGTTACAAAGCCTCTGAATCATCGAGTGTCTTATACCATTGTACTCGTAACAGTCCAACGAATAAAATGCATCCGAGCTGCTACTCCAAAAACGTGTTTACCACAAGAAAAAGACATAAAAGCACAATTCACTTTTCGTTTGTTACTAAAGAAAAGAAAAACCGGAGTACCCAGAGGAAACCCCCTGCTAGCACGGGGAGAACATGCAAACTCCTTCCAGGAAGCTTACCGGCGAGCCTCGAACTTTATCACTGTACCGTTTTACTGCTAACAAGCAATGCTCTCGTGGATTTCAGGAAAAGAAAGAAGAGGAGGAGAATCCAGCTCACGTGGAAATTCAGAAGCTCATGGACACACTTTTCCTCAAACTGGATGCGCTCTCCAACTTTCACTTCACACCGAAACCGGTAAGAGTTCCTGCCACAAGGCCTAGTATTTCATGATTTTAATTTCTAAATGAAAAGAATTTAAAAGGTTAATGTTTGTTATCATTATTTCCTCTTTTCAGCATGTTCCCGAAGTTAAAGTGGTTTCCAATTTGCCATCCATCGCAATGGAGGAAGTGGCTCCCGTCAACGTCAGTGATGGCACACTGCTGGCTCCGGAGGAGGTTAAGGTGTGTATGTCGTTGTCCCATTGAAATGTCAATAAAAGGTATCAGTAGTGATTTAAGAATGGTGCTTTTACACCAATTATTCCATTTATCCGAACTAGAGTTCGTTGGATTCGTAGCGAGGCCACCTCCGAGGAGCTCTCGGACTTCTTCTTTTTTTTTTTACTCCGAAACAGGGGTTCTGCTCCTTATTGTTTACTTCCATGTGCACGTTCATTTTTGCCAATCAAAAACAGTCGTGAAAACGCAAACGATGGCGTATGTCACCAATGGGTGGCCCGTATGACATCACATGGCTGTGTTTTCAACTAATGCTGACCACGGTGATCGGTGTGGTGTGAATGACGATTAAACCTGCAGACGATCTGCTATGTCACTTGGGCTGGACCAAATGAAACGAGCACAATGTGTGAAAGCACCCTCGGTATCTCTGTTAGGGTGGGTTCTCATTTGTATTTCGGTTAATCCGCCATTTTTAAAAGGGAACCAAGAAGCTCATTGTGCATGTGTGTATGAGTTCTCAACTGATGCCTCACCAATTGCTTAGAGCATCTCCAGGATTTCTACTTGTGACATCACTTCCTGTTTTTGCGAGTTCTTAGTTAACCGCTCCAGTGTTCATTTGGAAGTGGTTTGAGACTAAGATTACCCTTTTGTTTGGGTGGCAACGTTTTCACACCTTCTTTGCATTTAATTTTGTCAGGAACAACTGGTTTAGTCCTCAACAGATTTAGTTTTCATTCACACCACACAGATCGTGTTTCCTCGACGGCTTTTCCATTGGTTAGCATCACACGCCTGAACACTGGCGTTAAAGACTTGATTTTGACCCTCTGCATCTTCGTTGCAGAAAACGATATTTTTTGACCCATGCCATGAATTTCTTGACCTCAGGAGAAGAACAAGGCTGGAGACATTCTCGGAGACTCTGAGAAAACACTGACGGATAAGAAACGGGAGAGGCGTAAGAAGAAGATAATGAAGCGTCTGAAGATCCAGGAGCGAGAAAAGAGACAGAAGCTTAAAGAGGCCATGAGAGGAGGAGATGGTACGAAAAAGAAGAGCAAAGGTGAAGTGGAACAGACTCTGAAGAAACTCACAAAAGGAGGAAAAGCCAAAATACTCACGGTCAGTAGCTCCGGTCCAATGCCCGGTTCGTGTTTCACAGTGGTTAGTTTTCATCCCTTGCTCTGGTCTCTCCGACAGAACGACGGCATGGATAAAGCCCTGCGATCATCTCAAGCATTTTTCTCTCAGTTGCAAGACCAAGTCAAAACCCAAGTCAAAGGTTCCAAGGGCCAGACGGCAAAAAAGAAACAAAAGAAGATTTCTGCAGACAAGCTCAAGCTCTAAAGCTCCTGCCATCATGAGAAGCAACAGTTCGTTTTACGAGAAATCTAATGTTAAAATCTGCAGAATTTTTATTCAAATACACATTTCCATTTTCTGTATCTTTTGAGTTTGTTCTTTTTTTAACAGTGTTGTATTAAGAAGTCAGGTTTTCCGTGAGTTAGTTGAGCTGATTTCTCAGGAGTGAGTGGCACACAGGGTTTCTGAGGGGTCTTTTGCAGTTCTGAGTTGTAAATAATTGTTTGCAGGTCTTAATTTTTTGGTACTCTTCAGATCGAGGGTGCTTGAGTCAGATTTCCCAGCATGCACAGCACGAGTTGGCACATTTGGTTGTTCAACAAAGATGGCTGCCATAGCAACCACAAATACAGTATTTTTTTGTCATTTACCCAGGTTTTGAAATTATTAAAATAATTGTTTTATGTTAGTTTTCGTGTAACAAATACAAATTCATTTAAAATGTATCAAAATACATGAAAAATGCACCAATGCTGGCCATTTCACAAAATATTTTCAAACCGAAAACTTCATGCTAAACTTAAGATCTTTTCAAGTGATAACTAGCGATATTTAGCGACACTAAACGTTAAGCACAATTTTTGAATACAAGTGATTGATGGTTCATTTGGCTCATTTAAAAAGAAATGTATCATCTTTATAAACTTAAACGATAAGGCCAAGAACTTATTGTTTATCCCATCTGTGAAGATGTTTGTCAATGTTGAAAAAGTTTTGTTTTTACACATTTTTTCCCATTTAATGTCACATACTGGTCAAAAATAAGGGTAAAATGGTTTAAAATGATCAACGTAAAATTCTCAAATTTTACCACTTCCCAAAAAGGAATGACTAGCAACTACAGATACATAATACCATTTTTTTTTCTAAGTACGAGTAGATTTTTTTTTGTCTGGTGCCCACCGATACCAGGTTTTTTGGGATGTGGCAGTTTTTCCAAGTAATGCCACAGTGTGCATCATCTATTTGTAGTAAACCCCCATCAGTGACGACGCTGACTTGGAAACTCGTACTTTAGTTCAAAAATGTTGAGGCATCTCACGCTATCAACATCTGAAAGTGGTTGATTAAATTGTGTAAGCACCTCGGTTATTTGTTTGGTGCTTATGTTATCTTATGTTAGATGATTTTTTGTGTTTTAGTCTAAGATACTTACATTTTTATATTTCTTCACCCTTGACACTCTGTTGCATCTGTCGCTGAAAGTTCTGCCGATGGTGTTGAATGGTATCCATCGTTCCTAATGTTATCCATCCTCGTCACTCCTAAACTGAACCTCAACATCCTCATCTCTGCCTCTTGTCTCTTCCTCACTGCCACAGTCTCTAACCCATACATCATAGCTGCTCTCACTACTGTTCTGTACACCTTTCCTTTGATTCTTGCTGACACTCTTCTGTCACACAACACCCCTGACACTTTTCTCCACCCACTCCAACCTGCCTGCACTCGTCTCTTCACCTCTTTTCCACACTCCCCGTCACACTGCACTACACGTCAATGCAGTGACCGAAACGTTCTATAATATCGGCTATAACGGAGATACTGTTCTGTTCAGTGCACTGAATATCAAATAGTAGAAAGTCGAACACAATTTGGAGCTGGGGTTTGGTGCGTGGATTGCCACACTACTAGAACAGAGAGGACTGAAGGCAACATGAAAACTTTTTATTGCTTCCAAACAGAGCTCCCTTTGTTTTCACACACAAAAATAAAACTTCAAACCTTTCAAATGGGTACAATTTCCACACCAAGCTTTTGGGATTTCACTGACATCACTGCATTTCCATGTTCATCCACAAAAATAGCTTTGAAGCATTTCTCTTTAAGACGATTTCTCACAGGTGCAAAGCAATTCTCACAGGAAAGAATCTGTACCACGCCCTTATTTTAAACTATTTTTTGCATAAATAATCAGAAAATAAACAGGTTATCCTCACATCATCGATAATTGTACATAACACAATCGGTGTATTACTTCAGGTGAGTGAAAGACAATCAGGTAAAGGTGTGAGTACCATTTTGAGAAAATCTACATATATTTATAAAATGGAATACATTTACAGAATAATAATTAAATCCCCAACCAAAATGAAAAAGGATGCATTTCAAACCAAGAAAAGGGCTATATTTCCCTCGCCGCGTTTATGAGAGCTCAAATTGCCCCAAAGATCCACCTACTGGCCAATCAGGATACCTCCACCACCTGTTGCTATGAAGGAATGGAACGGAAACATGGGAAAAAGTTTGTTCTTGTGATAAAGCAAATAGCATTTAAAGAAAAATGTGGGATGGAAACACATTCACCGAATAAATCCCAACAAAATGGCAACTGGGGATGATGGTGCGGCATTAGTGGACAAACCAATGGAATGCTGTTTGGTCGTTCTAAAGTGTAAAAAACCCAAAGTGGTTCGTCATCAGCTCCCAGAACTGTCTCCCGCCTACGAAACCAAGATCACATGACAGACTATCGCGTTTCGTATTTTAAAACGCAAGAAAGGTATTATTCATGAGAAAAGGCTTCTCCTCATGCAGCAACTTCTATTTTTTTCTACTATTTGATGCCAGTTTATCAGGACATGACGATTTTGTTCTCTTTGACTTTGAATGAAGACGGTGCTTTATTCACAAAAATTTTATGCAATATTTTTAATCTTTGGATTAAACCATGGCTACTGTTATGCAGCGTAAACGTAGTGTTTTGAGGAGACAGGAAATAAGAGATCCTTAAAAAAAAGCTGTTTCTTATAAATGTGGTTTTCTCTGATTTATAAACGTACCAAATACATAAATAAAAACTATTTAAATTTTACAGATTCATTCACAAACATTCCCTCTGACGCAAGGATTGCTTCCCATCAGATTATCCAGACAGATTTTTTGCTAAAGTCATACAGAGCGAGGTCCAGCCAGTTCCAGAGATGCCCTCTGCTCCGGGAGAAGGGAGTTTACACAATGAACTCAATCCTGTGTCAAATTTCACACTTTGTTATTGATTAAAATAAAGCGAGGCTACAAGACCTTCCTAGAAGGCGCCAATATTAGGATATAATGTTAAAATGCCCATTACTGATTTTCAAAAAGTACCATGTGCCCTTAAGTTAATCAGAACATGCAGTTTGAGTTTTAAATGTGACGGTGCTCTGTAGCTCTAGCCAATGCCTACAAAGAGCCAGAAAGATCTCTAGCCGTCACTTTTACTGATCCGGATCACTGTTTTATTTTGATCGCTGATCGCTGCGCCTGACTTCTAATCACATGACTTCTAACACATCACCGACTATTGGATAAAGCACACGACACATTCACTCTTTTTTATTATTTTCAATCTGATCATTGATGAAGGTTTTATACGGTCAGGGACGAGTTTAAAGCAGCTAAAATATTACACATATTCATCTCACTTTCTATTCATTTAAAAGCAATATTTTAGTATTGTATTTAGAAACAAAGAGGTAAAATCCATGTTCCGTTGATTGTCAGTTTTAAACCCAATATGTGTCCGGTTATGCTTCCTTGTTGTCCTCACAGTCATTTGATGTACTCACATAGCAGCTATAGCCCTTTAGTGACGTAAACAATGGTTGTTGACATTTCATGGTGAAATATTGCGTACCTTTAAATGCCTCGATTAAAATTGTAACTTTGCCTTAAAATGAGCTCTTCATAATTCCCAAGTTTGGCGTTCCTAGGTTTTTCTGGACACCCAACCATCGAACAGTAGTACGTGTTAAATCTGATTAAAATATCCTATACATTTTAAGCAAAAAATATAACCATTCTGAAGTTTTTTCCAGTTCTTCTTCCTTTCTCTAATGCCACCAAACACATGCAGAACTGCTACAAATGATCCAAAGTCATAAAGATGTGCGATTGGAACTTTATGTGCAAAAAATAACATTCCTCAGCGATTGGCATCTCTCAAAAGGCTGAAAAAAAACCTTCTCGAGATCTTCCTGCTTGCTTTGCTCAGATGCTCTCTTCGGGGAGCCACATCTTCCTGTTTACCTTTCTTCAGACACTCTCGTTAGCCAGCGTCTCTGTGGAGAGCCAGATCTTGGCTCCATTGAGGAACTTGCTCAGAGGAGACCCCAAGACGTTGGGGCGGCACAGATTACCAATAGGAGAGAAGGGAAATGAGGAGCTGAGGTATTCAGGGGCCGCAGGAGTCCGCTGAGGACTAAAAGTTGCCTTGAAGTACATTTTGCTGTTTTCAGGGAGTGGGTTACTAGGAGTTGCTCCGGCTCCTTGGAACTGCCTCAGCTGCTTCTGGAGAGTTTCGATCTCGTCGGTGAGCACAGAGAGCTTGTGGAAGATGGTGACGGGGCCGCCCTGTGGGATCTGAGCCTCGGGGACCCAGCGCAGGAAGTACAGTTTCCAGATGGAGAGGTGAGAGGGTAGGAGCTGGGGCAGCAGCAGACCCTGCAGGTCAATGTGGCGGGAGAAGAAGTCTCGAATGAAGCGTTCTGAAGGAGTTTCCTGCAGCTCTCGAAGCTGAGACAGATCAGAGCGCAGCCGGAGCGCGAGAGAGTTCCGACGGCTCAAGGTGTCATTCCCTCCGAACGAGCCGTTGCGCAGAGCGGAAGGCACACCACGCAGTGTGGAACTGTAGCTTTTCTGAAAGAGAAGCAGCAAGAATTTGTTAGAAACTACCATGGCCATGTCGAAAGAAAGTCAAAATTTGAGGCCACGGCTGAAATGAGTGACAAGGAATGATTTGTTAAAGAGAATATTTGTTATTTTTAATTAAATGAAATTCTATGGAATTCATTTTGTGCCAAACACCAAACAGAAAAAGCTCGGGTTCATTGAGCTGCCAATCAAAATCATACTAGCCAATGAGGGCGAACCACTGTAATACCCGCCCACATGGGAGATTTTGAGGAAAGCTTGAAAAGCGAAATCAAAGATGCTGCGAGCGTAATCAAAACTGAAAATTAAACCAAAAGAATGGAGAGTATTTCAAATTTACATCAATTTTTTTAGTAATTACGTGATTATTTTTGTTTTCAGGTTGATTTTTTTTTCATTCTTTCATTTTACCTTTGTTCGTTTTATTGGCTCAAAGATCATTTCGTAGTTTTCCACTTTTCCGGACATGTGCAAAGCAATAGTCAAATGGCACTAAAATTCTAAAAACTGCAAAATTTTAGGAAAAATATTGTAAAATAATGTAGATTCAGCACCAGTAGAGGGCAGCGTGCATCCACTAAACAGATTAATTGTAAGCCACTCTTACACTGGGAGTTTAAGTTATTAATGTTTGTTTTTAAAGGCACACATGGGTGGGCCACAAGCTATTTATGTGAGATTTGAAACCTGAAAGATCTCTAGGCTCTGAAAGACAGCTTTACAAGTTTAGTAGAACTCGTCCTTCCGTTACAGTTCTTCTAATTTGTCTAACAAGTCAAAAAGCCACCTACTTACGCAGTCTTTGATTGGAGGGCATGTATAGCATGTTTATAATTAGTTTTATATTGGATGGTTTTTGGCAGGGTTGCATATAAATAGGGGTTTTAAATGATTGATTAACTCTGTTAACCGATAGAAGTCTGGGGCAAATTTAAGTGGGTTTTTTATCTACGTTACAATTTTCTCTAATAAAGTATTAAAAAAAACCCACAACAAACCTTCAGAGTATTTTCTTCAGAGAAAAATTCTGAGTATTCAATGTTGGCATTTTTTTCTGCAAAAACGACTAGTTTTAATGTTTTATATAAAAAAATCAAAACAATGTGAAAAGTTTATGAAAACAAACAAAAAAAACACTTATACACTGTTCCAAGCTTTTCTGTGGCTATACAAGCCATATCACAGGTTTGGTACTTCCAAGGGTTATCCCTTCTTTTTACCACTAGATGGCACCGATTTGGGGTCTGCAAAATGAAACTGAAAGATACACTTCTCACATTTTAAGTTAAATCACCTTGTAATAACTCTTGTAATGTTTGTTTAAAACCAAAACTAATAAACTTTTTGAAGGCTACACTTAATTTTTTTAAAATCAAAGTGAAACAATAGCTGGATCGTGCCATTCCTACTTAATTCAAAACAGCCGCTGTGATTAGCACACACACTTATAAGGGTTAAGCAAAGCTAAGATTCCGTTATTTTTTAGCCACTAATAGAAATTTATTTATTTTATTAAACGGAGCTGACCTTGCTGCGTCTATGTGTGAAGGTCTTGACTGTGCCATTCTGCACACAGGTGGCGATCTTGCCCACGTATAGAGGATTGTTAAAAAGAGTTTGGTCTTTCATGCTGAACTGCAGAGACCAGTCCCACACTGGAGGAAAGCGCAGGGCCTGCTCCTGGCCCAGGTGAATACTTTTACTGCTTGCAAAGTCCTACACAAAACAGAAAAGTAGTGAATTCTGTAAAAAAGTAGGAATTAAAAAAAAGAGGAATAAAAAAAATACACTTATTTAACCCCATGACATGATATTAAGGTTAATAATCGAACTTTGATCATAAATTAATCAAAAATGAACACACCCCACAACAAAAATGACTGTATCTAGTGTTTCGTACGAGCTCCGTGATTTTTAAGTTCAGCACCAAGTTTTCTCAGCGTGGAATGAACGAGTTGGCGACAGATTACAGCATCGATCTTTCTCCGTTCTTCAAGAAGATCCTCTTTTAGAGCTGGATGCTGATGGAGAGTGATGCTCCAGGATTCGATGGGGTTCAGATCAGGAGACGTTTGATCTCCTTCATCCTGATCTTCTTCAGAAATGCAGCAGGAGCTTTAGACGTGTGTTTGGGATCATTGTCGTGTTGGAAAAGTGATGCAGCATCTTCTCCTTCAGTATCGACCAGAACATTGTTGAGTTCATGATACCATCGATGAAATGCAGCCCCACATCAGGACACTGCCACCACCATGTTTCACTGTAGGCACCAGGCGTTTCTCTCTGAAACCCTCACCTTTACGACGCCGTACAGTTTTAAAACCATTCCCTCCAGAAACAGAGATCTTTATCTTATCACTCCAGAGTCTAGAGTCCCAGGAGTCTTCATCTTCTTCAGCATGAGCCCCGAGCAAATCCTAGATGTGCTTCTGTGTGCCTGAGCTTTAGGAGAGACTTCCTTCATGGACGAAACCCACACCACTGTTCCTCTGCAGTGTGCGCCGTATGGCGTCACGGGAAACACTCGCTCCAGTTTGGTTTCTACTGCTTAATCTAACTGCAGAGAACTTGCAGGAAATCTGAAGATGCTCCTGCCGAGATGTTTGCTTCCATGGATGACCTGGACATCTCTGTGAGATGGTTGCACTTCCATCGTTCTTAAATCTTCGGATCACTTTTGCTGCAGTATTTGACTGATGTAAAGCTTTGCTGATCTTTTTGTGTTCCTCACCTTTTCTGAAAAGAAATTATTTCTTTTCTGAGATATTGTGACATTTTCCCTGAATTTGTTAGGAAAATCACTTTCCTGTGGAAACTTTCCTGTAGTATCTCGTGTGTTTTGAAAGGAAACTAAAGGTTTTCAGATAAAAGTAGTGTGGTGCACTGATTTATGCTGAGCACGGTAGATGATAATCATAAACACAAAAATATGTCAAACAGCATCTAACCCTGCTGTGCTCTGCTCTTTGTCTGGGACAGTTGAAGAGAAAGGTACTGAAGACAGGGAGCCACATACTGTCCCCCAGCACAGTTAGGTAAACCTCAGTGAACTCAAAGGCTGCTGGGTACTGGTTCCAGAGCTGCCAAACACAATCCAGGAACAGCAAGAACACCGGAGACTGCGGAGAGACATAATACAGTCACAGATGTTCCATGAATATCACTAATGTATGAGCTGCACCACCTCCTCTTTATCGTTCCTCTTCAGATGGTTGCAACGATCCAGGAAGCGATGGCCAGCCATCACCCACTCCTTCTGGATCAAAGCCTGGAAGCCCTGCAGACTCCTGCAGTGAGGATCACACATCAGCTGCACCAGACAGGAAATAACGCAGCTCAGGTCCCGGTCTTCCCTCTCTGCTTGGGCACACAAAAGCCCGAACGGCAGAAATCAATCAGTGTTCACTTGATTCAAAATAACTTTCATTTCACGTACAACACAAAATTTGACTTTGACAAACACAAACTAAGGGATCCTTTCAGCCGTGTGCACACCTCTGATTGGCCGTGAACCGCGTGCACACCTCTGATTGGCCGTGAGCTGTGTGCACACCTCTGATTGGCCGTGAGCTGTGTACACACCTCTGATTGGCCGTGAGCCGTCTGACCCCTGACCGCGTGCACACCTCTGATTGGCCGTGAGCTGTGTGCACACCTCTGATTGGCCGTGAGCTGTGTACACACCTCTGATTGGCCGTGAGCCGTCTGCACACCCCTGATTGGCTGTGAGCCGTCTGCACACCTCTGATTAGCCGTGAGCCGTCTGCACACCTTTGATTTGCCGTGTGCACAACTCTGATCAGCCGTGTGAACACCTCCAATTGGCCGTGAGCCTTGAGCACATCTCTGATTGGTATTCGTCTCTTTAGATTTGTGTTGTTTATGCTTTAGTTCACTTAGATACTTGTATTTAGTTCGAAAGTTCATGAATGTAAGAAACTGAAATAAATTTTTGATTACCCGCTTAAAATTATTTAAATAGTAAGAAACGCTGATTTATTTCGCCATTAAGCAGGAAGTTCTTACATTTCAGCCGTACAATAACTGATCAGGATGAAACCCTTCAAGTGTGTTCAGAGTCCAAATCTGAACACAAATATACAGCAGGCTAATAAGACGTCACATAAATTGCCCCAAACATGTGTTATTTACCCAAATCTGATCAAATTAAAAATAAACTTTAGCTTTTTAGCAATTTCAAAGTTTAAAGCAGCTAAAATATTCTAAAACACAGGCAGTGTGAACTGGTGTTATAGATTTTTCATTATAGAATTTGAAAAACGCGAGTGAAAATTCAAAAGCAATTTCAATATTCTACATATTTATAGTGGCTTTAACATGGAACATAATTACCCATTACCATTATTTTAATAGCCCGACTGGAAGAAACGATAAGCTCCGGGAATGAATACCAGAACATATTTAGACTCATTAGCGCCACCTGGGCACCATGATGCTTTAAGATGTTGCCTCTTTTGTTGAGTAATTAACAACTGTTGCTAGAAGATGTGTTCTAATCAGGATTGGTAGTGTGTAGTGGCCACCAAGAGGCGATAGCACTGGAAGTACCCAAGCCCTTTGTTAGCTGCTTGCAGCTTTAATTTAGATTTGTCTTTTGTTCTCCCACTTTGATATATATTTTTTGGACAACATATGGAAGTGGTCTGGGCTGAATTATTACTCTTACCTAGGAGTATGACCGATACACGTCTGCTCTCTAACATATAGACAACCTCCACAGCATGCCGCAAAAAAGCCCTGCGCACAAACATACACCAAAACTCTGAACTGTAAATAAACAAACCAAAGCGGAGGTCTTCGTTTTAACCAGTCGTACCTGACATACTCCATCCATCTTGAACTCTCCAAAGAAGACAGCCATTTCTCTTCAGACTCCTCAAAAGACTCTGCATTTGCATATAAAAAGGTGATAAACAGCTGAGCACATACAAAACATCATTGCTAATTTGGACACTAACAATAAATAATATTTATATATAAAAATAATAATAATAAATAAATCTATATTTCCATCCAATGTCACTAAAAGCAAGTGAGTGGGCTTTTTGTGAAAACCCAAACACATTCTCGACACATACTGCAGGCTGTTATTTGGTTGAGTGTGCACTGCGGGCCTCCGTCCTCCACACAGTTATCGATTACCTATTACACAGATCTGCCTCAGTTTCTGAAGAGCAGCTTGAATATCCTGGATGTTGGGGAGATTTTTGTCTAAATCCGTCTTGAAGACATCGCTGCGCAGAGGGTGGCTCTTTGTGATGGCGCTGGAAATCCTGCAGAAACACAATTTTAAATCAAAATGAATAAAGTCTGGCATTGTGCCTCTGTAGACAAGAGCACATCTGATATTTCTGAAAAGATCCGGTGGTTAAAGAAGCAAAACATCTTAACTATAAACACCTAGTTACACTTTAGACCCCATAAAATATATGTTACAACTGATCATAATGTTTTACACCAGCGGTTCCCAAACATCGTTCCCCTTTAGACAACTCTTTAGTCGCGCACCCCTGCTACCAGTGACTCTTAATAAGTGATTAGAAATAGGTTACATAAAAATATCAAGTAAATACTGAACAGTTGCAGAAAATGTATTATAAATAATATATTTTTTGAGCATTCTGTTCTCTGTTTAATGTGATGGGTGTTCTTGGGCAGAGGCAGAGAGTAGACATTTGCGCTTTTATTTGTTTCTCTTTTACAAATAATAAATAGAAATGGAAAACAAATGTTTTTTTTTTTTATTTGCATTTCATCAAATTGATATGGCATGAAGTAATATTCACTGGAGCTTTTCCAGAGCGTTGAGATTTTGGATAAACAGTAATAATTTAAGAAAAAAAATGTCAGTCCTCTATCTACAATTTCTCTCTTTCTCTCTTAAAGAAGCTGCTGCGCTCCAATTGTGTGCTTTTTAATGTCAGGAAGCTCCTGATCATTAACCCTTTATGACCTGCCATAGGACCAAGTCCTCCAGAGCGTAGTTTACATTTTACCTGCTGTGGAGCCATTTTTTGAGTATTTTAATTTGCCATACAACAATACAACCAGTAAATCCTAGATTTTAATAATATTAATAGAGTTAGTTCAATATTCGTTAGTTCAATTTTGTTTTTCTGTATAGTCTTTTTTCACAATTTTGTTATTTTGGCCTTTCTCCACCTAAGCTCCTTTTCCTTCCATGTTAAATGTTTGTCTGCTCATTAAAAATAAAAAAATTGTAATTTTTTTACTCAGATTCGATGGTGTTTTGTTGACGGATGTTGGAACTCTATTTCATTATAAGTTTTAAAAATTACAGACATTCTCCTCCCCTTTAAAATGAGTCGTAACAGTAGTGAAGGTGAAGTGCACAAGGTAGACACCAAACTTTAAAAGAGTTCAGTCAATGTAAAGATTAAAATAAATGTTCAAAATGTCTTTTCCCTTAATCTTTTGTGTGGTTGACTTCTTTAATATGAACGTGTTCCTTGTTAAAACTGTGATTAAAACTGTGCACCTAAATATTAAAATATAGTAACAAGTACAATCAAATCAGACTGAAACGGCAAAAAACAAATGCCGAATGACACCAGGGACAAAACTGTAGACCCACATAAGGCCAGGACTAGACTTCTCTAAATCTAAAGTTGAAAAATCTACTGTATGTTTTTTTTTTAACATTTGCACCATTAAGTCTATGCTCTTTTCCTAAGTCAGCCACTTTCTTACCTCTGTTCCACCTTTCTCTGTTGTAGCGTATCAGTGACGTTAGACATACGGACCATTGCACTTCCACTAGAGTGATTCCAGCACCATAACTGCAAACAAGAAAACAAGAAAAGCCTTCGTTTGATGCAAACCCCCTATATGAACAACTATTCAGCACAGTTTTCATTATATCAGGACTTTCAAGAGTAAGGTACATTCACACTTGACTTGTTTAGATCGATTAATTCAACCTAGAGTTGTTTTTCTATTTTGGTACGATGTGCTTGGGCAGGTACGAAAGCAACAACTGAACTAAAAATCGGACTAAACAGCGAGCTCGAGGAGGTGGTTTCGATACAAACTCTAGAGTGGTTTGTTTGTGGTGAGAACATAATCGAACTCTGATCCGAACTATTGACAAATGAAGACAATAACAACATGCTTTTTGAACAAATACAGCCACCATACTTGGCTGAACAAACTTGGAGTAGTTTGAAATCCTATGAAATAAATTTTGTGCCAATAAAATGAATGTAATTTCGGCTAAATTGAACATAACTATTCTTTGTTTTGCATCTCAGAGATTTGATTACGCTCTCAGCATCTTTGCTTTTACTTTCAAATTTTCGGTTTGCAATCCTGAAAGTTACGTTTGTCATTCTGTCACAAACTTCTATGGGGGCGGGGATAACAGTGCTTCGCACTCATTGGTCAGTACGGTTTTGATTGGCAGCTCAATGAACCGGACGTACAAGCATTTCCTTGGGAGCAAACAAAAAGCATGAAGATGCTGAACTCTGAGATCCGAAACTGAAGTTGTGAATTAAACCAACAAAGAATTGAGTCTATTTATAATCAAATGTTGATTTTCTGGTAATTATTTTATGGTAATTGATTGTTTTTCTTCATTACCAATTTATTTTTGTTAGTTTTAGCTGAAATAACGTTCGTTTTATTGGCACAAAACTAACTTCATATAATCCGAGCTGCATTTGCATCTTGCATCATAAACGCTTTACACAAATGATATCGTAAAAGATGCAGAGGGTCAAAATCAGGCAGCGACGTCTGTCTGTTGTTAGCGGGTTGTCCCAGTCTTCTGGCGATCTGTTCTCCGTTGTTGCAAATTCATTCTAACCAATCGAAAAACAGTCGGGGAAACGCGAACAATAACATATGGTACCAATAAGTGGCCTGTATGATGTTGCATGGCTGTGTTTTCAATTAGTGCGGACTAGAGCGATCGGCGTGGTGTGAATGAGGAGTAAAGGCTCGAGGAGAAACATCTCCTCGAATTGAGATTCGCCTGAGTCAAGGAAATATTGAGGTAATGACACGCCCTGCCTAAAGATGCCGTTTGTGGTACAACAGATGCTAACCACACCAAACGGGGAAACAGGAAGGAAGAAGACACATAAAAATCCTGATTGTCGAGCGGTTTATTCTGTTAGGGGCTGATCACAGGGTGCTGGCTGTCAAAAAACGTGGAGAAAAGAGAGGATTTGAGACATTTCTTTTCTGTACAAAGTCACTATGAAAAAGTGATGTGGCTGTTTTACATCCTGAACACGTAATCAAAAGAGCCAGCTTTCATTGGTCGCTCTCCTTGCAAAAAACTGTGAAACTTTTTTTTTTGTTGGCACCACTCGTTTTGTCTAATTTGTGAGCTCCCGTTGGAGGCTAGGGTTTAATATCAAGGCACATGGTGGCACTAAACTTTGCAACCAAAATTCTGGGCGATGTGTAGAGGCCTTGAATCTACTACTGAACTAATGCATCATGTTCCACTTGGTACGGACAAAATTGACCAAACTAGAGGTGTGAAAGAACCTTAATTAAATTACACTTAAGTTTGTATACACAAAACACAAAAACATATACTTTAAAGAGCAATTAAAAGACAAATATTTAGAGCCCACATCATTATCAATTTGGGAAAAAAAAAACTTTTAATACACGCTTATTTGTCCTGGACTTTTAAATGACTCCGTAATTATCGTTTTAGGACTCCCTCGAGATGCAACCTGCCATGATTGGTATTTCAAACCATCTGCTCTCATTGGATACTGTGTGTCATCTGTATCTCCAAAACAGACATCTAACAACAAATTACACTACCGTTATTACTCATATATTATGTAAAATGGGCATTAAAAGTTAACAAAACCATGGCGCTGCCTTCTCAGTACTTAACGATGCGGGGGAATGAGAATTTGAAGGCAGGGCGGAGGACAGTGACATTGCAAATTGCAAAGAATTGCAAAACGTCACAGTTTACCAGTACCACATGATGAAAACGCTTTATGGCAAGCAATGTGTTAAAAAGTATTAAATGTGCTTTATAATATTGTGATTTATAAAAAAAAGGCTTCACTGTGTGTATATTTAATATATATTAGCAGGTCTGTTTTAAAAAGTATTAAACGTGGCTTTAAATATTGTGACCCCCTTAAAAAACTGCAAATAGCATATTTTACTTTTTTCAACTATCTTTTGAAAAACAAAATGCAAGGTGTAAACACAAAATATGAGACGTATCAGTTAACAACGGTGTTTTTATGTTGGAGCTCACTAGCTGTGTCTGATAAATGTTATGGGATTCGTTTTCACTGACCGGCTGATGTTACGACTTTCACAGCCACGATCACTTGACGAACCTCTTATTAGAAAAAAGTGCTGCGTAAAAAGATAACTTTCTTTTGTGGACTCAGCGTTTTCATCGTGACACTAGCATGTAGGGAAATCGTGCAATTCGCGGATCGTGTTCTGACAAAGGCTATAAGGGAAAAGAAGTCTATGAGTGTTTGTAAGTGCAAGCGAGGCTGAGAATATTTCCTGCAAAGAAGTAAAACAGAGAATTTTGCATGTTTTTGAATAGTGCATTTATGGCGATGTAAAATTATCGCTATTAATTGATTGCTTAAAGTAGTGGTTCAATCGAAACCCAGGGGTTCGGCGGAGGTCAAAACACACACCTGACACATATGATTCGTGATGACACGCCCCTTTAGTCAATCATTGGCTGCAGGTGATCACGCAACATCACTAGGCCTATCTGTGTTGCAGGGAATTTGGTGCACCCTGTAGTCGAATTGCAACTGGAAAGATGTATAAATATATACCTATGTTTTGAATTAAAAAAAAAATCATACTTGATTTCCTCCAACAAGGTTAAGAACCACTGCCCTAAAGGGAAACTAGTCTTCATACCGAGATAAAATAAGAGTAATTCATTTTTAAATGTGTTAACTGTTGTACGTGTAGCCTAGCAGTAGGAGGAGCTTTGTTTTAAAACATGAATGGATGACACGTCGGTGGTAGGAGGGGTGTAGCATTGGGTGACGTCACATATTCGGTTGAAAGAAAGACCTCTTTTAGTGAGTCGACTCAGTATTAAAAACCATAACTCGATACGCAAAGCACTTTCACATTTAAAACTAAATGTTCCTCCATCTTAAGTGGAGTTACACACTGCATGAAAGCCCATTTTTAAAAATGATCGATATGGGCTCTTTAAGTTAAGAAGGAAACTGACAGTGGAGGTAAAAGTGACTTGTGGATTTCCTCTTCTCTCGTTGTAAAAAACCCAA
Source organism: Danionella cerebrum (assembly GCA_007224835.1). Taxonomy (NCBI): domain Eukaryota; kingdom Metazoa; phylum Chordata; class Actinopteri; order Cypriniformes; family Danionidae; genus Danionella; species Danionella cerebrum. The sequence goes on from SRMA01026569.1 coordinate 35,068, forward strand.
TGACCTAGTGAAGTTTAAGTGGCTCACCGGGAGACGCTGGGAGTAAAAGCAGCAGGCGTATTGCTTTAGATCCTGATCCGCCAGAGATACTGGAACCACAAAGAACTCTGGGAGACTACAAAAACAAAACAAAACAAAAAAAACAAACACGCACACACAGTGCTAAGCATAAATGAGTACACACTTCTTTACAATGTACAAATTCCATCAGTAGCTCAATGAAGAAAAGAACAGAGTTACTGAACGCTTGTCTAACTCCATCCAAACCCGTTGTATTCATTCTTCAAACACAATGAAATCACAACCGGCCTCATAGATATTGCTCTGGGGCAGGGGGATCAAACTCATTTGAGGTCGTGGGCCGCATGGTGCACAATTTGAGCTTCTGGGGGCCAGACCAGACAAATCATGTAGAATAATTGAAAGATTGAAAGAAAAATTACTGACTTCTTGTCAGTTTTGGAAACAATGTCCTTCAACAGATTCCAGATACAACGGACACTGTACTTCGCTAGGGCAGGAAAACTAATCACAATCGCGAAACAAAAAACCAAAAAAAAAAAAAAAAAACTAATTGCGATTTGAACATAAGGCTGCAATTTTATCTGTTAATTGTTTTAGATTTTTATTCAGAATACGTTCTTGTGCGCATGATTTTAAAATGTAAACCAATCAGAGCTAACGCTGCGCACTGGGCAATTTACGGTTTTGGTTCATTCAGAAAACCAGAAATGGTGGATATGTTGTTTTTTCTCGAATGTATCTTTGTAGAAATCGCAAAATTTGTTAAAAAATAAATAAATAAAATTGCAATATGATTATTTGGTCCATAATGCACAGCCCTATTTATGGATTCTTAACACGCATGTCAAAATTTGAGCCTGATCGAACATTGCATGCCTGGGTTATTAACAACTTCCTGTTTATGCAAAATTTTTAATTTTAACAAAGTTAAAGAGGGTCAAAAAAGCTTTCCAACATTGCATTTGCCAAAATATTACACTGAATTTGGAGAGAACAGATAAAATCTCTAGGAGGCATTCGTTAAAGTATGACAAACAAAAGTGGCCAGGTTACAGGTTTTAGCAAAATACACAATTTAAAAAAAAAGCTATCCATTATACTGATATTTAAGTCTTGGTACCCTGGTACCAAATTTTGTTTGCGTACAACAAATCGGTTGTGACGAGTGCAAAATTCTGTGACACAAAGCATGTTTGTATTATCTTAAGTAGGACTTTTCCAAAAACTCTTTGTCGGCTCTGCATTGAGTAGCTTCTCCGTTTCGATGAAAAAACATTGCGGACCAGAAGTTGTTGGTGTTTGCTTGATTAGAAAGATATTTTAGGAGCATTAAACACTGATTCTTTGTCGTTTAGTAAATTAGAGTACCTACACATGAACAATTGGCTGAAGCAATCCAAGCACACCATTTAAAAGTTCATCACTTTCATTTACCTATGGTCTCTACAACAGAGCTTTTCCTTCCATCAGCCACAAATTCTGTAAGGGTCCATATCTGGAGCTTTGCACATATATTGAGCCAGGGGAGTAAACGGAACATCAATAATTCTGACACTACAAAGCAAATTCAAGTATGGGATCCTTCATTGTGTTTGTATTATAAACACAATGGCCTGATGCTGAACTGCGTGTGGATGAGTGAGATCATTGCTTTCATTCCAGCGGATTACTGCGGAGAGGAAAACATTCCATGCCGTCTGAGTAGATCATATTAAATCTGGCTCAAATTAATCAGTTATCCTCATTTGATTTATTAGGGGCTGTAATTTTCTTTAATAAAAGCCACTTAGAACATACCATCTCACATCCGTCACAATTACTGGCTCTTTGAAGGATCTGGATGATAAAGTAATGATCCCCAGGCTGAGATACTAGTAATATAAAACAGATCATGGTGTAGATGTGAACTGACCTGGGTGAGATGAAATAGCCTTGGTTGATGGTGCACACTCTCCACTCGGAGGCTCCAGTACGCTTGATCTCTCTGTCCCAGTCTGAGGAGCAGTCAAACAGGGGAGTCTGCATCCCTCCACCAGGGTCAACTCCATTCACCCTCTCACCTACAGTGAAGCACACAACACTTGTTTGTCAGGAATTTAACCCTTTAATACCGAACCTTACGTCGGCGACAAAATAATGACATGCGCACTTCAAACTACAATAGCTCTGGTATTTTTCACACTATTGAAAAAGTCTCAACAGATACTACATTTATTATGGTAACGACAACATTGCGTGTGTGCCAGGGGTGGGAAGTTTGTGGAGCGTATGAGAGCACTGACAGATGGGAGATTGATTTCCTCCAGGGATGGCTGGAACATGCAAACTCCTTCCAGGAAGGTCACCTGGTGAGCCTCGAACCGATAACCTTCTAACTGGAAGTCCACAGTGCTACCCACTGTGCCACCATGCCACCCTATAATATTTATATTGTATACAATAGTAAAAGCATAGTCTTAGTAGTATTAAAAGGTTTCTTAGTGTTAGATTGTGCTGTTTTTAGCGCGTTATTTGTATATTCGCTGATATGGCGGTATGCCAAAATGGTTGCTAAGGTAAACACTCTGGTTGCTATGGAGGGCTAAGTGTATAATATATACAATAAATGTTTACTTTGACACTCTACATTATATCAACCAAACCCAATGTCTTTATAATTTACCAACTCTGAGATAAAGTTGGTTCTACGCTAAACAAAGCTATTGCTTGTGAGTCATAAGAAGTTTTATTTTGTTACTTTGATTACCATAAACCTACACCCATTTCTCTGTGATGTTTCATCTTTTGTTTCATTTCCGTCACCATTTCCCACTTATTTTCAATGGCCATTATAAGACAATAGTAAAGATTTAACCCCTTCTAGAGCCTGGGGTTCAAACAGTTTTGCACAAGTTTCAAGTTTCTATGAGGTTCTCAGTTCGAGTTACAGTAATACAAAGTTTACAAAGTCAATGGAAAATTTCCCAGCAGTATCAACAATTTCCCATAATTCCTGGTATCAGTTAGGGATGCAACAGTACACAAAGCTCACAGTTCGGCGCGTACCACACACTGTAAAATACTGTAAATATTAATATAGAGTTTCATACTTAACATTAGGCAAATAGGAACACTGTTCAAGATCTGGTTACAGTTTCTAATTTTACAATGTTCCATATTACCATTCAGTCCAATAATAGCCGCCATATAAACCTTAATATAGCCTCTGCTACTCATAGCATGAGCACCCTGCATGTTCTGGAAAGTCACCTCATGTCTTAGCTCTAGTGGAAATCATCTGTGGTTGTGGTCAACTGTGTGTGTTTTCTTACCCGCTGATCCATGATATCGCTTTCCGACGTATTCAAAGCCAAACAGGAGCTGTGGGTCAGCCGGGTGGGAGTAATGAGCGATTGCCAGACAAACCTGTGAAAAACCATCAACAAAACATCTACAGCATGGCCTTTAAATCACATTCAGACTGGATTCCAAAGAGAACAAAACTGAAATTAAAGCTGCAAGCAGCAATCAGAGGGATCAAACACATCCGGCCCTATTGCCTATAAGGGGTCAGTTTGTTGCACTACAGCCGATCCTTTTTTATGAGATGTTTTCCAGCGAGAATAGTCAACAATGCTGAACAATACAGAAAACAGCACCATACCATGTCATGACCATCAGATGGCGCTGTGAACTAGTTTTTTTTGTCTGTGAGGGACTGGCGACCTGTCAAAGTTGTATGCTTGAGTTCCCTGAAAGGGAACAAGCAGGAAAGATTCTTTTCACATATGTTGTATATAAATGTTTTCTATGTTTCTTGGTGGCACTTCAACCAAGAGTGTACACTGTATATGCGATCAGACATTGGCCGTATATTTGGGACCAATCAGACTTTGTAAGGCTGTGTTACAATAACTCTCTGTTAATGGCAATAAGTTTAATTTTGACGGCCGCCGTGTGCAAAAAGTTTACCAAAGTCAAAAGAGGTGTTTTTTACTACTATACAATATTACTTATAACGAAGCAAATAAATCAATTGTAACCACTACATGTGAAGGACATCTGTAGCAAGTTTGGTGTTCATTCTACAAGAAACTAATATTCTGTACAAGTTTTGATTGAACAAAGTTCAGGCGTAATCCATGTTGGCACAGTTTGGCACAATTTGGCATAATAATTGAAATATGGAAAAAATCTTGTCCAAAGCTTCAGCTACGTTCATAGTCTTCTTTTCTTGCTTACGGGACATGATTTCAGCAAAAAAAAACTCCTAAAGAAACGCTGTAAAAGGGGGGTGGAAGCCCATTTGCGCAATCTGCGCGCGCTTTGCGTAACGTCCCATTCACAGGCGCTTTCGACGTTCGAGCTTCCGCGTGTCCCTACCCCCCGACCATCTGTCCAATCCGGGAGCTCTATACATCGTTCAAAAGCATTGAATCTGGAGAAGCCAATGATCTCCACCATTTTGAGACGGACAGGATTGCCAACGAATCACACGACGCGCTGCTTGGAGAGACCCGCTCTTACGCATGGTTAGTGTCTCCATATTTGGTGATGTTATGAGAGCACAAAGCTACAGAAAAGAGCCAAAATGGCTCTTCCGCGAAGCTATCGACCGGACATAACAACAAACAGACTTTTATCGCTATGGAAATAACTTTTTGTTGAAAAAACGGCAAGGTAAGACAAGATTTACATGCTTGCTTGGTTTTTGCTGGCGTTTTTTAGGGGAATTTTCGCTCCCTGCTCTAAAAGACTTCATGCCATGTAAATGAGTTGCATATCGCTGGATTCTGCTGGTTGTTAGCTTTCATTTGATGCCATGGTTTTGGTGTTTCCGTTTATATTGTGGATACATATCGCACAAACAAAAACTTGGTCATGAATTATACTCCGGACATGTTGTTTATTTGCATGGCGTTCGAGCTGTGGTTCATGGATATGGAATTGAATTAGATACGTTTTTAGAGGAGTTTCCGCTGAACACAACAGTATTTAATATGTGTGGGTTATTCTCAGGGTTAATTAGCTATGAGCGAAAATGTAATGCACAAGGGGGCAAGTCCCCGGTACCGGGTACTCTCGGGCTTAAGAGGTTAATAAAAGATGATATAGGCTCTTTAATATTTACAAACAATATTGTCCTGCAGCACCTGTTTGTAAGTTTCTGTGCTTATTCACTGAGCGAAGCATTTCCTGCCAAAGCGATTTCAGATCCAGGCATGGGCCAAGTTCAAGCCAGCCTGGCTTTTTTATGATGAAACAAAGATGCATACTTTTCTTTTCTTCCATCTTGCATAAATCATACGACGATATGTAACTTGTTTATTTAAATACATATAGAATGGACCCCCAGAGTATTAGATTTCTTCTTGGCTCACTCCAAAACACCGGGATTTGGAAATGTGGTACATGGAGCAATGGCCGTCAAGGAAACACACTCTATTTGCCCTTCACAGAAGCTTGACAGTTTAGTTTTCACTGGCACAGAACACCACAGTGTCAGAGAAGCTCTGGAAGAATCTTTGGGATAAATGCGTGGTTTGCAAAGCGCTCACTGAGAGAGCTGCGCTCAAAGGGCTTTTTGTTCGCATTTATTGTGCAGATTTCTCCCCCTTCCTTCTCACTTTCTAAGTAACGCAGGCAGACTCTTAAGACTTGAACTCTGGTAGCTTTTTCATCTCCACTTTTCTCCCCTTCACTACGTCTGCAAATCAGGTTATAGCCTCTGGAGTTTAGCATTGTATTTAGTGGGAATCTGCACGTGAAAACACAGGCTTGATTGAAAAACAGACAGCTCTTGGAGTCTAGACACTAATAAAAGCTGACTGATGTTCATTGCAAAGCACTTGTATCTTTCTGAGTCCTGAGGAAGGAGACCCATCACGATTTTCTTCTGACACACATACATTCTTCATTTTACAACCACAGCTTTTATGAAGCAAAGGGATTGGTCTGTAGGTCAAACACTCAAGTTCAACAGTTGAGCAGCTCAGAGTTTTGTGTGTATTTCTATAAGTGGAGGGAGAGAGAGAGGTGAAGGGATGGAGAGAGCAAGACATTCCACAACTTAAGAGCATGCTTTATTTTATGAGGTACAGAGCTTGTGGGAGTTCAGTGGGGACTTCTGGAAACAAACACATTTCACTTTCTCTGAAATGCCAAAAATTAAGATACAAGCGTTTGGCGAATTTCATTTTAAAAGGAAGTAGTTCTAGTGCTCCTTCCAAAAAGGAACCAAGTTATAGGTAGGTAACTACCTACTTGTGCAATTACAGTGATAGTTTAAAAAGAAATACTCAAATTCATTGAGTTTAAACACATAGACCTGACGCAGAAGTATAAATTGGACTTTAACCTCTTAAGCCCTGAGGCCTATTTTCCGAAAATCCTATACGTTTACTTTTTAAGGCATTTCTCAGCTTTTACAAGGCCTAAACTGCAAATCTTGGCATCAAAATGAAAATGGGTTCTTGGGGGGGTGGTGTGGATTTAATTTGACAGTCGAGAACACTGGGTAAGAGTAAATGATGTTGAATTGGCCAAAAAATGAACTCTTTATTTGACATTTTAGAGATTTATGCGAAATAGCTGACTCCCTGTGGATATAGGAAACACAAATCATATGACATATTTTCAAGTCTTGGTACCCTAAACATTTGTGCTAGATTGTATTTGACTACGACAAACTGTTGGAGCTCCATAAGCTGAAAAGCACTAGGTGGTGCTATAGAGCCATTTTGACACACCCATATTTTGAACACCAGGAATAATTCGATGAAGTTTCAAGCCCTCAAAAATTTACAGAAACACATGCAACAATAATACTATGAGCAATTATCTATTATGGATAATGTAAGTTAACAGTTGTTTGCTGCTTGTTTGTTCACTTGTCGTCTGTGACACGTGCACGCACAGTGAACACGCCTGTTACAAACTCTACAAACCAATCCGAATTGAGATTTGTGCTACATGATGAAGAAGACAACATTCATTCATTCATTTTCATACCCGCTTCTTCCCTTTCGGGGTCACGGGGGTCTGCTGGTGCCTATCTCCAGCTTACATTGGGCGAGAGGCAGGGGTACACCCTGGACAGGTCGCCAGTCCATCGCAGGGCAACTTTCAGTCACACAAGAAGACAACATTTATTCATTCATTCATTTTTCAACCCTCTTATTCCCTTTTGGGGACACTGGGTGCCTTGCCTGCCAGTGCCTATCTCCAGCACACAATGGGCGAGGGGTCGCCAATCCATCACGATGCAACATACACTATCACTCACACAGGAATTTTAGATAATCCAATTATCCTGAAACCAATGCAAACTCCTTCCAGGATGGTCACCAGCAAGCCTCGAACCGACAAGCTTTTAACTGGAAGGCCACAGTGCTACCCACTGCGCCACCGCGCTGCACGAAGACAATGAAGAAGAAATAAAGGAACACATCGAAAATTCCTCGATGTCGAGCGGTTAACTCTGTTGGGGGCTGATCACAGGGAGCTGTTTGATAAAGTGGAGAAAAGAGAGGATTTGTGGAGAGCTATTTCTTTCATGTACAAAAGCACACTGCGTCTCTTTTACGTGTCACTCAAGTCATCAAAACAGCAGCTTTCCTCGTTCGTTCTCCTTGGGAAAAAAAAACTATATGGCACCACTCATTCGGTTCGATGTGTGATGTGCCGTTGGTGCACACGGTTTTCGATCAAAGCACAGTATCACAAGAAACTTCGGGCCACGGCCTTTAATGTGTGCCACCCAAGTTTGAAACAAGAGACCTCTGATCTGTCAGGGAACACCATAGAAATATATCCACTTTGAGCAAATTAACCAGTCACGTTAAATCTGTTTATGTTTCCTTGCTGTAATGAGCCATAAATGGAAGCAGAGTAGCATTTAGATAAAGAAACGATTCCCTTTACTGATTTTTTTGTGTCCTCAATGATAAGTTCCACTTTTTATTTATTCTTCCAAACAATTTATTAGTGCACTCTTGCCAATTTAACAGCTGCATACATGTGGAAGCACGATAAATGAACATGCTTAAAGTTAATGGAAGGTAGAGAACATTTGAATAGAGAATAAATTCAAATGCCTAAAGGAGTAACATCTCACTTGTCCAGGAGAAGTCTGGCCACTTCTGCATCTCCATCTTTTAAAAGCTCATAATGCATAACACAAATGTAATATAGACCTTGTGTCATCGTATGTTTAGAACCATTCTGATCACAGCATGTAATTCAGTAAAACTGAAGTAATGTTGCTCTGCTGACTCTGGAGGAAAGAGGAATTGTGTCAGAAGGAATCGGTGTTAATACCTCTTGACATGTCAAGGCCATTTTATGATTTCTTTTGGTCATTTTCTTAAATTCAGCATCTTAAAAAACACTCAACGTTACACATTGACACACATTTTGGAACCTATTCTGCCATTTTCTGGTGCAGGCACTTTTCATCAGACCCTTCCATTCAATTCAAAAGGCATTCAGTCACTTGAAACATGGAGATATGTGTGGATCTGTTTGGGTGCAGCAGGCTTTACCACAAGCTTTTGATAAATACCTTTTTGACACTCTCAGGTCCAGCTTCATCGAAGCGGAACCGGATGATGCGGAAGTCCTTGCAGTAGAGGATGAGCTCAGTAGGGTTAAACTTCAGCTTCTGATTAGAGCCTAATATCTTCTGTTTCCCCTTAACATCATTCACTAAAACGGTCACAAAACAGGATTATTAGAATGTCGAATGAAAAAGAGTCTAAAAAAAACTATAATACAAGGATGAATGCTTTGTCACAAATGTACATCTCCTTTTGGGCAGTTCATGGGTAAGACTGTGAAGAGCGTATAGAGTAAGAAATATGATCATGTAAAATAAAACCACTTCCCCTTCCTTAAAGTGAATAGAAAAGTAGAAATGAGAAAATTTGTTGAAAAAAAAGAAAGATCAACCAGAAATAATTTTGGCTCAAAGAACTGTCAACGGACACCAGGGAAAAAATTGTAGACCTGCACAAGGCAGAAATTGGGTTACAGTTTTGAAAGAAGACCTTGTCAATGACAACGAAACAATCATTAAAATCCGGAAGTAGACCCCCTGCTCAAGACAGCACATATACAGGTCCAGCTGCCACCGGACACCGGGGACAAAATAGAAAACCAAGGCTGACCCTTTGTTTCTGTACCAAATGTTGAGCACAATTTTTATTTTCAAATACTCTAAATAATCATTTACAAACAATACTGTGGATTTCTTTTACTCACTTAAATTATCAGTAAAAAAAAACGCTGCGAAATCCACTGGTTGCGACTTCAAAAATTTAAAGACAAAATAACTAAAACCTCCAGGAGCGATCTGATGACGCGAGCACCTCCAGTGTCATCACCTCTTGGTGACCAATTCGTTACAATCCACACTGCGACCAATTATTTTATATAAGATGCATTCATAGGATTTACTTAACAATATAGTCCAAAACAACAACAAAAAAAAAAAAGTCTAAATATTTTCTGGTATTGTTTGGCTATAGCCAAGAGTGTATGTCATCGATGTGTTCAGACATGGACTGTTAACATAGTTGGTAAATTTGAACCAATCAGACATTGTATGACTATGTCTTTTAATGGCAAACCGTTGACTTTTGGCGGCCGCTGTGTGCGCATAGATTTACGAGCTTAAAAAAAAACAGATAAAATCTCTATGAGGTGTGTCAAAGCATGACATGAGCAAAGTGTCTATTTTAGAGTTTTGGGTTGTTTTTTTTAAAGCAGACTTCCTGTTGATTTGGAAACTCACTCCAATTGACTTTTATCCACGTCGTAATTCTCTTACATAATTGTTTTAAGTTTCAAACATACTTTTCAAACACAATCTGAAACAGCGGCATAAAACTGCAGAAAAGTTTAATATTCCTTGTGGCCACAATTTGAAACTGTTACACTGCATAGCTATGTTCAGAACTGGTCTCGGAAATTTTATAGCTGAGTTATTAAGAACTTCCTGCGTCATGGTGAAACATGGAAATCAGAAGACCACCAACCACAAACCATTCAATGATGTCATAAAAGCTTCGCAATTCAACATTGCAGAGCCCTTTAAATGAGACTCGATTGGGATCACATGAAATCTCTAGGAGGAGTTCATTAAAAGACAAGGCCTACAATTGCATACATAGAAAATAGAATATTCCACATTGCTACTAGATGGCGCTATAACTGCCACTGTAGGTTGCTATTAAGATTCTTTTAACGCACATTTTTCCTGAAATATCTGTCTTCCTGCCAATTTTGGAAACGCGATCACTAATAGTTGTCATGGTACAGTTTTGCCACCAACCACAATCAGACGCAATTTTCACCAGTTGCGACACGTGCAATTCTGTGACTGAGTCCGTTTAGGCCCTCAATGATGATAATACTCTGAGCAAATACAATATGGTTCTACCTACCATCGGTGCTGGAGCCCTAATTACAGTCGATGTCTTCTAAAATGTACTTTTTTAAACTCTGGGTAATGTTTCAAAGTTGGCTTTCAGTGCTGTAAGTAATACAGCTCAGACGGCACAAGGGCACTCTCTCAGACTCCAGGGGTCAATCTGCGTATCTTGCTGACAGACTAAAACCACAGAGAGCATGCAGTCGGTGCAAGTGTTTTCCCCGGCTTGAATGTCTTATAAAGGACTTTTGCTAAAGCCACAAAGATGGACAGCTATGGGGTGGGGGAGGGGGCAGCAATAAGGGAGGTGCAAAGGATCTAACACAAACAGGATTACTGGTGACCGAGCTTAGGTTGAAGTCTGGCTGGATGAGCTCATCCACAGCTATGCTAAAAACCACCACCCAAACAGGTTCTGCAACACCAAAAGCAAAGCCATTCGGGATCCAGTAGGGACACACAAACCTATATTTTGCGGTAACGGAAACTGTAGAAGAGTTTCGATACAGAAAAGAAGAGGATATTAAATGGAGAACAACTCAGAATGAACATGACTAACGATTTTAAAATAGTAAAGTTGTGAAACGGGAAAGAGGAACAAAGTACACAAACCAAGTACTTGAGTTAAAGTAGAGATGCACTCTGTAAAATATTACTCCAGTAAAAGTGCTGCCTTCAGAATTTCACTTGAGTAAAAGTACAAAAGGTTTTGCCTTAAAATGTACTTAAGAATGCAAAGTACTGGGATTTATTATGGCTATAATATCACTTTTGTCAAGACTTTTGCTTAGACAATATGTAAAAAGACTTTGACACTTACTTAAATGATCATTGAGCAAAAAAACTCGAATCTAAATTTCCTTTAGAACCAAATGAAATGATTTCATGAACTTTTAGTGTGTCACAGAGTTAACCGAAAATCCTATACTTTTACTTTTTAAGGCATTTCTCAGCTTTTACAAGGTCTAAACTGCAAATCTTGGTATCAAAATGAAGATAGATTCTTGGGGAGTGGTGTGGATGAGTTAATTTGACAGTCAATGAGTAATAGATGTTGGAATGGCCAAAAAATGAACTCCGCCTAAAAAAAACCTACATGTTTCCTCTAAAATCTCCTTATTTTACTTGTAACGAAGCAAATAAACACAATCAATTGTAACCACTACATGTCAAGAACATCTGTAGCAAGTTTGGTGTTCATACTACAAGAAACTAATATTCTGTAAAGGTTTTGATTGAACAAAGTTCAGGTGTAATCCATGTTGGCACAGTTTGGCACAATTTGGCACAATAATTGAAATATGGAAAAAATCTTGTCCAAAGCTTCAGCTACGTTCATAGTCTTCTTTTCTTGCTTACGGGACATGATTTCAGCAAAAAAAAACTCCTAAAGAAACGCTGTAAAAGGGGGGTGGAAGCCCATTTACGCAATCTGCGCGCGCTTTGCGTAACGTCCCATTCACAGGCGCTTTCGACGTTCGAGCTTCTGCGTGTCCCTACCCCCCGACCATCTGTCCAATCCGGGAGCTCTATATATCACTGAAAAGCTCTGAATCTGAAGAAGCCAATGATGACAACCATTTTGAGACTGACGGGATCCACGACGAATACCAGGACGCGCTGCGTGGAGAGACGTGCTCTTACGCACGGCGAGTGTTTCCATATTTGGTGATGTTATGCTAGCACAAAGCTACAGAAAAGAGCCAAAATGGAGTTTCCGCGAAGCTATCGACCGGACATAACAACAAACGGACTTTTATCGCTATGGAAATAACTTTTTGTTGAAAAAACGGCAAAGGTAAGACAAGATTTACATGCTTGCTTTGTTTTGCTGGCATTTTTTAGGGGAACTTTCGCTCCCTGCTCTAAAAGACTTTTGTGCCATGTAAATGAGTTGCATATCGCTGGATTCAGCTGGTTGTTAGCTTTCATTTGATGCCATGGTTTTGGTGTTTCCGTTTATAT